>FXXK01001617.1:210025-223254 GCA_900184695.1 Betula pendula | reverse complement strand
ATGTATTCAGCATGGTAGTCTTTCCATCCAGGACTATTACTCGGCATTTTTGACTCTTTGGCATGAATATGCTGCCTTGGTTACCGCGGACGTTCCTGTTGCTGCTCTTTCCACTATTCAGACTCTTCACGCCTACTACCCAGCGTGATCAGTTTCTTATGAAACTTCGTCCAGAATTTGAATCTGTCCGCTCCTCTTTACTGAATCGATCTCCTGTTCCTCTCTTGATGTTTGTTTTGGTGAGTTACTTCGCGAAGAACAACGTCTTAGTACTCAAGCTATTTTGGAGCAATCTCATGACAGTTCTGGGCCTGCAACTGTGGCTTTCTCTGCCCAAGGACGTCGACCACCTATGCAATCTCGAACCTTGCAGTGTTTCTGCTGCAAGGAATATGGGCATATTGCTGCTAATTGTCCTAAAAATTCTGCTCTTATTGCAAGAAGGAAGGGTCACATTATCAAAAATGTCGTATTCGTCCCCAGAATCGTCCGGCTCAAGCATTTCAGACTTCGGTTCTTGCCACGCCTCTGCCGCCCTTGTCTCTCCTTCAGATCCGTCCTATGTTCCTGCCCTCCTGCACCAGATTACTGCACTCCAGCAATGGTGCAACAGATGCTCATTTCGGCCTTATCAGCAATGGGGTTTCAAGGTAAACCATTCCCCTAAACTTTGGTATGTGGACTCGGCAGCTTCTAATCACATGACTCCTACTCACACCGCTTTGAGTCATGTTCGGCCCTATGATGGACAATCTGTTATTCAGACTGCCAATGCAGTTCTTTGCCAATAGCTGCTATCGGAGATGCCTCTTCTACGCTCACTGATGTGTTTCTTGCTCCTCAGCTTCCACGAATCTTATTTCTGTTGGCCAATTAGTTGAAAACAATTGTGACGTTAAATTTTCTGGTGATGGTTGTGTTGTGAAACCAGGTAACGGGGGAGCAGATCGCGAAGGACCTAAAGTGGGGCGCTTGTTTCCACTTTTCTTGCCTGTTCCAGTTCTTTTTCAGTTTCTTCTATTAAGTCGTTTGCTTGTAATAATGTTTCCAATCTTAGTATGTGTGGCATCGTCGTTTGGGCCATTCCAATACTCAGATCTTATCCCATTTTTGAACTCTGGTTTACTTGGTAATAAAAACAGTTATTCTTTCTCTCTTGAGTGTGTTTCTTGCAAACTTGGTAAAAGCAAAATTCTTCCCTTCCCTTTGCATGCTAGTCGGCTTCTCACTGCTTTGATCTTATCCATAGTGATGTTGGGGCCTTCCCAGTGATTTCACATGCAAAATTTAAATACTATGTGACTTTCATTGATGATCATAGCAGATTTACTTGGGTCTACTTTCTTCGCTCTAAATCTGAGGTTTTTCGTACTTTCACTGAGTTTTTTGCGTTATGTTGCCAATCAATTCTCTCTTCTATTAAAACATTACGCACGATTCCGGTGGTGAATATTTGTCTACTGAGTTTCAGGCTTTCTTGGCTTCTAAGGGTATTCATCAACGTTCCTGTCCCTCTACTCCTCAACAAAAATGGAGTAGACCGAACGCAAAAATCGTCATCTCCTCGATGTGGTACGTACTCTCTTGTTAGAATCCTCTGTTCCGTCCATGTTTCTGGGTAGAGGCTTATGAAAACTGCTTACTCACTTGATTAATCGTTTCTTTCTATTCTCTAATCTGAGTCTCCCTATTTCCGCTTATTTGCTAAGCATCATAGTTAATGATAACCTTCGTACTTTGGTTGTGTATGTTTTGTTCATTTACCTCCTCATGAGCGACATAAATTATCTGTCAATCTGTCAGATGTGCTTTCTTGGATATAATGTGTGTTATAAAGGATTGTGTTGCTATGATCCTACTCTACATCGTACTCGGATTTCTTAGGAATGTTATTTTCTTTGAAAACCAAATTTCTTTCCTATGTCCTCTCTTCCATCATCTCTTTACTGTAGTCTCCTTCCTTGTAGAGCAGCTTTCAGATCTTCCTCCCGTCAGTCTCGATTTAAACAGGTATTGTGTATACAAGACGCTCCGCCACAGTCTCTTCGGTGCTCACCCGTATCTGATCCTACCACGCTCCAGATTCAGTCAGTGGCAGCACCTCCTGTGCTTTGGTTCTGTCTCTTCTGGGCGCACTTCCGGATAGGTATGGATTTCTTCTTCCAGTTCTGGCAATCTTAGCTCATTATCTGCTACATGCAATTGATATTCCCACATGCTAACTCACATGCTGCCAAGCACGATTGTTGCGACATGCTATGCAGGAAGAAATTGCCGCTCTCGAGGCTAATCACACTTGGGACATTGAGCTGTCCCTACTATGTTCCTCTGGGTGCAAATGGTTTACTAAGTCAAAGTTCGACTTGATGGAAGTTTGGACCTTACAAAGCTCGCTTGTTGCTCTTGGGAATAATCAGGATATGGTGTCAATTATGACGAGACCTTTGCTCCAGTGGCTAAAATGACTACTGTTCGTACAATTCTCGCCCTTGCTGCTTCCAGTGATTGGCTCTACATCAGATGGATGTCAAAAATGCTTTTCTTCATGGGGATCTTAAAGAGTGTATTTATATGAAACACCTCCGGGGATTGTTTCCCTCTCCGACTTCACATTGTGGTAAGCTTCGTCGCTCTCTTTATGGTCTCAAACAAGCTCGCGGGCCTGGTTTGATAAATTCCGCACCACTTATTACAATTTTCATTCAAGGCAGAGCAAGTATGACACTTCCTTGTTTCTTCGGGAAATCCGACATGGGTATTGTTGTTCTTTTGGTTTATGTTGATGATTTGTGATCAACTGGTTCCGATCTCCACTTTACCTTGCCCAGCTCCAAAATCAATCTCTCGGGATCCTTTCATATTGAAAGATCTTGGGTCCTCTCACATATTTTCTTGGTCTTGAGGTGCATCGATCAGTCCCTCCGGAATTTCCCATCAACTCCACCATAAGTATGCTAGTGACTTGGTGAACTAACCGCGGTGTCTTCAGAGGCCTTCACCTTGATCACTCCCATGGAATTACATGTCAAGCTTCGCAAAGAGGAGGGCGAATTACTTGGCTGATCCTAGTTGATATACCAGACAGTTGGTAGGTAGCCTGTTTATTCACCTACGAGACCGGACATTTCTTTTGCTGTCCAGCAAGCCAGCGCAGTTCCTTCCAAACTTCCTCGTCACTGCATGATTGCTGCTGTTCGTAGGATACATCCGCTCATTTCACGGTACTTCGGCACGTGGTTTATTCTTCCTTGCCAGCATTCAGCTCTCTCTGCTGCCTTATAGTGACGCGGATCTGGGCTGTTGTGCGGATACCCGTCGCTCCATCACTGGTTGGTGTGTGTTCTTAGGTGATGCCTTGATCTCCTGGAAAAGTAAGAAGGCAAGACAGAGCTCTAAAGATCATCTCGGAATCTGAGTTCCGTGCAAATGGATCTCTTGCCTTGTTTCAGAATTATTGGGCTTCGCTGTTATAATCTCTCTCATTTTTTTTAGCAATTGCATGTTCTAACTGAAAGCGACGAGCATCATTATCCTGAAGATAAACCTTCTTCAAATAAGCCCACATGGATTGGGCAGAGCGATGAGGCCGCAAGTGGGTGACAATATGAGACTCCACTGAACCAAGAAGCCAGGACATGATACGTGCATCCAGTACAGCCCATGGAGGAGAAGACCCGTCAGCCTTAGATTTGTCAGAAGTGGATGATGGTTCAACATCCGTGCCATCAATATGACCCCAAAGTGCCTTGCCCTTGAGAAAAAATTCAAACTGGAAGGCCCACGTAGCATAATTGGTGCCTGTAAACTTAACACACACTGGAGCAGAATCCATAGAGAATAAAAGAACCCGACTGTGCTGTAATGTAAAGACGTCAAAAAAAGACAAACCAAAGAAGAGGATTGCCGAGACAGACTGCACCAGAAAAATGCCGAGAGAACCACCGAGAGTGACAGAGTGCACCGTTACACAGAAAGGACCGAGAAAGACCACCAAGACCTCAACAGAGGCTGCCGAGAACACTGTTCCGAGAGGCGTGGACCGAGAGGGGTGCGCCGAGAGTGACAGACCACGGCGCCGAGAGGGACAGAACACTGCGCCGAGAGTCTTGGACTGAGAGGGGTGCGCCGAGACCACTATTCCGAAAGGACCCAGGCCAGCGAAACACCAGAACCACCCAACGAAGGCTGCGTCGACACCACAGGAGCACCCAGACTGGACCGAGAGTTGCAGAACAGAACCAATCGAGGAGAAAAAAATTGCGGGCACACCTCAGGATCACACAGACGTGATCGACACACACAACCGCACTTCAGAAACACACAAGTAGCACGTGGGTACACCACAGAACCACCCAGACCTTACCGAGAGACACAAGCGGCACTGCCGAAACCGAGAACAGAGAAAAAATTTGAGGAAAAGGAAAAAAATTAGTATCGAGGCTCTGATACCATGACAAAATATTAATTGAATGGCTGAATAATCTAGCCTTGAGTTCTGTATATTATATAGACTTTACAAGGATGCTATACAAGGAAAGGAAATAAGTTCCCGCATGATTCTAGCCCTATACATGTAAACTATAAGATGTCAAATAATATATACGCTAACTATACAAAATAATAAAGGGAGAAATAAGGAAACAATCGTGGGCTAAAAATAAGGAAATAGGGAAACAATTATGGACAGCGGTGCTGTCCATTGACAGTCTCATGCTTTTTCCTTGAATTGTGTATGCTATTAGGAGATCTTATAGTCTATGCTAGGGAACACAAGTTATCTCACATGTAGATTTTACGTGAGTAATTGATGCGAAACTAAGATGCATTATCATTTTCTCTTGAAAGTATTTTCATGTTGAGGTCGTCGTATGGTTAACACCCATTACGCGCCCGTATTATGCATGTAATGAAAATCCATGTTAGACATCTGTTTCTTTCTGCCTTCACTGTTATCCTTTATATTTATGTCATTTACATTTAAGTTCAAAAATTCAAAACATGTATTCTTTCCTGAGTTAAGTTAGAGAAAATCTTGAAAGCTTGATAAACAACCACAACAGTCTTTGAGGTTCGACACCCTCTATGTAGTCCTATTCTGCAAAGATTCGTTCTATTGCGAGTGGTTAATTTATAATTGAAAATCAACCTACATCATAGACATAGGCATATTGTCAAACCACGTAAATCTTTGTCTCGATTATCTTTTTTCTCTCTTTTCGATTCTATATTATTCATCATTGTTGTGCACGGTAAAAACACGGCCAAATTAGAGGCCTTGTCTAAAGTCGGGCTGGGGGAGGTGCTTACCTGGACGCATGAGCTGCTGAGGACGGCTCAGCACGAAATCAGCCTGATTCTGGATCGAGTCGCGGAGGCTAGGAACAAAGGTTTTCGTCAGGGTCGGAGGCTTGGGCGCCTAGAGGGGAGGCTAGCCCAGATGGACGAGGAGCTCACCCCGGCGCGGGCATGGTCCTTCGCCTTGAGCGAGAGAGTGGAGAGCAAGACCTCTTCTGGTGGCGACTAGGGCCAGTTTTTTGTATCAGCTCCCTTTTGTTCCTTTTTCTTTTGAAATAGGCCCCTTTCACCTGGTGCTCCATTGGCATACTGTTTTGGTCCCGCAGTGAGTGGGAGGCTGTTGGACGAAATGGGCCTGCAGAGACACGACATAGCACATAAGCTAGCTCTGCCGTTGATTCGGGTCGTGTCCCTCTCTTCTCCTGTACATGGTGAGGGATGAGCATGGGGTGACGCTTCGGTTGATCCTGGACATCATGAGGATAGCCATCGAGGCTCCTCCTGTTGCATGATATTGAGGCTATGCGCAGATGAGGGCTTGTCCTGTTGGCACAGCTGTCGCCTCTACAAAACAAGAGGACGCAACGAGGTTTCTTCTCACCCGTTGGGCACATGAGATTTGGAGGGATTGATAGATGAAGGAAGACGATTAATTAAGAAACACGCAGTGTCAAAGGCATCATCCCAAACTTGGAAGGGCACATGAGAGTGAGAAAGGAGAGCCAAATCGGTGTCAACAATGTGACAGTGCTTCCGTTCAACACTCCCATTTTGATGATGAGTGTGAGGGCACGTTTAGCGATAGGACATGCCATGTGCAGCAAGAATACGTTGGAGAGGAATGAATTCGCCTCCACCATCAATTTTGACACTTTGGATTTGACAATTGAAATAATTTTCAACAAGAAGTTTAAACCGTGAGAAAGTGGAAGAAACATCAAATTTGCATGTTAAGGGAAACAACCAAGAGTAACAACTGAAATCATCAACCACACTAATAGAATCGTTTATAGGAATTTGATAACAAGGGGGCAGGGCCCCATACATCAAGAAATAAAAGGGCCAATGGACCATGAGAAACAGATGGAGAAGCACCAAAATGGAGGTGGTGAGATTTGCCTTGTTGACAAGAAGAACTCACTATCGAAGGCTTATTGTAGGAGACATGAAGGTGATGACAAGAGATAACATGACGAACAATTCTAAGTGCAGGATGACAAAGAATTTGATGCCATTGATCCACCAAAACTCGCTCACCAACAAGTGCAATAAGATTGGAGGATATTGACTTATTGGCAAGGCAAGGATATAAGCCACCCCTACTTGGGCCTTGGAGGAGTAGCCTCCCTGTTCGAATGTCCTTTACACGAAAACATGGAGGATGAAATTCAATAAAAGCCCAATTATTATTAGTAAATTGATAAACATAAATAAGGTTCTTTTGAATTTCAGGAACATGTAATAAGGAGTTGATAGGATTCCCATTCTCGAACCTTCCTTTCACTTAGTCCCGATGCTTGGCTTCTACAAGATACAATGTTTCCATTAAATGTTTACAAGTTATAATGTTTTCATTATTTAATTTCTGCAAGTTTCAATGTTCTTAAATTAAATGCAATATCCTATATTTAGCTTGTTCTTCCCTATATAAAGCTATAGATGCCGTATGGCAAATTCATTCAAGAAGAATTTCCTTTGCTTGAAGCAAATATTGGAGGCTCAATCCCCTCGAAGTGATCATCCCTTTCTCTTTCTTTCTTATTTTTTCTGATTTCTCCATTGGGTCTTATCAGGAGTGTAGTTGAAAATTTCGAGGAGTAGGTAAATTTGCCAAAGTAAGATTTTCAAACCTCAACCATTTCCTACCCGGATCACCTCATTGCCGAAGTACTCATCAAACCAAACGTTGAGCTTAGCCAAATCATTGGTTAAATGATTGGTAGACCTAGTATCGAGGTACCAATTCAAATCAGGGGATGTGGATGGTGTAGTGAGATAGGCTGGAGGAGGATGACTGTCACCTTGGTAGGAGTGATCAAAGCGGTAGTAGCATTTTGCAATTGTGTGGCCAGTCTTGTGACATAAAATCTTTAAGATGGTGAGCTTTGGCCATTGTGGCCACATTCACCACTGCAACTGTCATGCCCATCATAATTGCATGTGTTGTTTTTTATAGGTTTGTTAAGCATGATTTTAGCATTTTCATAGTGAATATAAATTTAGTTAATGATAAAAATTTCAGCAGCATTAATCATAGATCAAGAAGCATACACAGGGGGATACCGATAAATTTCTAGGGTTCAATGATAAACTGTCATGGGAACTGATCATGCAATTTGCTGCTGCTGTATGTTCTATACTTCTAAGAAACATTTTAATTCATTAGCACCAAATCTACTGTCAATGTCTTGTTAAGAGACGTTTACAAATTCTAGGTTTACGAAATATATAACTGAGTTTAAATAACTATCTCTCATGTGAACAACATTAACTATCTTAAATTTTAAGAAAACGTACTATATTTTAGAAGTTTGTTACTTTCAACTATCCCCACTTTCATTTTGTTCTAAGGAAAACAGAGAAGGAAGGAACTGAATCACTATTCGTTTGTTGTTTGAAGTATGCAGCAGGTAATTGAAAGACGTAATTTGCATTCAAAGAATCTCAACAAAATGGACCAACAATCTTTGGAGCTGCAGGTTAGATATATATATTTTCTTAGCGGGTGGATACAATATTGTCCCTTTTGATGTTAGCATTTCATCATGTTTCTCAAGATAAATGAACAAAAATTTTGAAGTTGCAAAGATTTCAAACTTTGTTTGTTTCTTTTTTCGGATGAATAAATTAAAGATTGAATTAATGAGAAAAAGAAAAAAGGAAAAGAACTCAAAGAATAAAAGGCAAAGGGGCAAACTGATCAAGGCAGCCCCACCCAACCTTTACCAACAGGATGCTTAGAATTATTAACAACCATCTTGCATGATCCAGTGGAGTTCTAGAATTGTCGTTCGATATCACTTATGAACAAGGGATGAAATTTTAGTTTCCTTCAGTTTATCACAAACTCTCATTTAAACGAGTAAGTGATCTCACACGAACGAGCTGCGTCAGTTTTTGCTAAACTAACTTATTTCAGTTTTCTACTAGGTTTATGAATTTGTCTATTATAAATACTTGTTATGGACGGCCTAAAAGGGTTTTTTTTTTTTATTGAATATTTTATCATTTTTCTAATAAGGATTACTCAAAGGTTGAGTTTTCTTCTATTTTTGCCTCAATTCCTTGGTTGAATTCTTAGTTTTGGGAAGAGTTGTGAATCTGCAAACTAGTTCCAACGAGTAAGTGAACGAGCTGCGTCAGTTTTTATTAAACTAACTTATTTCAGTTTTCTACTAGGTTTACAAATTTGTTTGCTATAAATACTTGTCATGGACGACCTAAAAGGGTGTTTTTTTAAAAAAATATTTTATCATTTTTCTATTAAGGAATACTCAAAGGTTGAGTTTTCTTCTATTTTTGCCTCAATTCCTTGATTGAATTCTTAGTTTTGGGAAGAGTTGTAAATCTTGTGTTGTTTTTTGTCTTTGCGAACCCACTATGTTACACTTGCATCATATATAGGTCCTACTCCAACTCGACCAAACGGCCTGATCCTTAGAAAATATACCATATATATGCACCCCAAGCTCACCTTTTTTATTAAACCATTATCTGAAATTTTTATGACATTTTTTGAAACTTAATTACATATAAACTTACATCTGGAACAACTCTGAGAACAAACTACTTGTACAAATCCCAGAATGATGACCCTAAGATGTCTACAACATCCTTAAATATTTCTAATGGAAGGCTCAAAATGCCTACATAATTTAGCAACCATTGCTATATTTAAAGTGCTTGCAAACAGATCATGTACTGAAAATATTCATGAATGGCAACTCTTTCACTTTGTGCCCTTTTAGCTTGAGAACAGTACCCACAGTACCTTGTTGAGTGATGAAATCGTGAGGAAGACTCATGAACTGAGGTATTGTAACGACATTGCTATATCAAGTTGTTACGGTAATGACATGCACATTCCTCACTAAATTAATGTTAAAAATTATTGCACCTAATGACAGGCAGATGAAGGGAGAAGATCTCCAAGGATTGAATATAGAAGAACTACAGAAACTAGAGCAACTTCTCAAAGTAGGCTTGAGCAGCGTTTTAAATGCAAAGGTTAATTTGTCTCTCCTTGTCGTCTCTTAACATAAGAAGCTTTTATGTGTTTATGGATGAAAGATTTATGGAAGAGATCAGTGCCCTTGATTGGAAGGCTATGTGGCAAACTTTCTAATTTTTAAGACATTTCATGCAATTACTATAATTTCAAAAAATATAGAATGTAAAATATCTTCATGCTTTCTTAGGTGATGATATTCCTGAATACATAGTTTTAAACAATTACTTAATTTTAGAGCAGAGTGCTTGATAACCAGAAATGAATATGTTGATGCAAGTCATGGTGCAAGTTCATAAGAATCATGGAGAAATTCTGGGATCCAAAGAAATTTGTCTTCCTTTTGTGCAGCGGCTTGCTCAAGCATTGGGAAAAGGACTGTCACCAAGGCTAACAATTACCACCAAAGAACCTTTAGGGAAACCATTTTGGCCATAAATCCAGTTCCATGTGTTATATTTTTTATCCTATGAAGTTTGATATAAACAGACTCCCACTCCCCCAAAAAAGGGTATCCAATGTCCGATATTAAAAATCACTTAGGGTACGTTACGCGGAATGGCTATTATATTAAAAAAAATGAATAGCTTTTATTATGCATTGAAGAAGGTTGAATAGAATAGTCTTGATATTTATTAAACGTGTTTGGTGTACTGTAATGAAGATGAGCAAGATAGATACTATTCCTATCACTTGGGATGTTGTTATGATGAAAGTTATCCATCACTAGTGCAGACTTACTTTTGGTGCTTCGGTTTATAATCTATGGAGGAATATGAATAAGATTAGACATGGGGGTTCTCCTAAAATTGAAGAACAAGTGATACAAATAATTTTTTTGGTGTTAAAGGGCGTATTATCTTTAAAGAAAATTTCGTTGTACTACTGGAAATAGGCATATTTGTTGTAAGTGGGGTATAGATACTAAAATACTGGTTTATTTTTTGCTGGTCATGCCTTGGTGGGTTGGTTTAGTTTAGGGTTGATACTTGTACAGTGTCATTGTTCTTTAACTTGTATGGTGTCATTGTACAGGTTGGTTTGTTGATATGAAATGCTTAAATATTCATCAAAAAAAATATATATATATATATAGCATTGGTGTTCGAGTATATAATAAGGCTTTAACACTTAGATAGTCATTTTCATTATCCATGAGGGAATGACTATTTTAAGGTTATTTCATTCCACAACCTTTTATTTTCAATGAAAGCTATTCTTTTTTTATTAATAGAATAGTCATTCCACGTATCAAACATAACATTAGGGGTCTTACTGTCAAGCTTACGTTGGCTGCTAGGGTTTATCTGATTTGGAAAATGAGAAATTTTGATGTTATTTTCTAAAAGAAGCCGAAATGTTTCTAGTTAGCTTGTTTTAATATGAAAAATACGCATACACCCCAAGTTGTTAAATACACAATCCCAATCAGCAAATTAAATAGATATTAAGCCATGCAACATAAAACAAATTAACACAGAAATTTTGGTAATGAAGTTGAAACATTTTGAAGAATTCTTGAAAACTAGAACCACTTCGAGGGCCAATCATTCCTAAAGACATACACTATAGAAGACTTATATTAAAGATTGATCTTTCTTGCAAAACCTTTGTAACTCCTAAAACTCAATTTATAACCTCTACAAATGACACGTTTACCTCTCATGCATTGCAGTGGCTTCAGAACCACTAGCCTTCTTCTACAAGGATCACCTTTAGGAACAAACCCTGTCCAGTTCAACATAGAACTCTCGTGGCTATATGCTTTTCTATGGTTTGGTTGATGATAAAGAAGGAGGATGATTTGACTATTTAAGGCTCAAAGGTGTTTAGAGCCTCTCCAAGAAAAATAAAAAATAGTCTCTCCAAGTTATGAAAGTCGTAACTTATGAGGCTTATATAGATGGGGAGAAAATTTGAAATTTGTAGGCTAAATCAGCTAAGGTTTAAAATAGTCTGTTGAAGTCTCATTTGAACGGGATAAGTTCTTGTAAGAACATGACTTAGGGTTTCACAATTTTTGCATAGTGGTATTCAAACATTGTGTGATCGAGGTTGTGATCGAGGCATTCTATGAAATACTATTGTTCAACACCGATCGAACAGGCTGCGTTCACCTTTCCGATCAGGTCAATTTGTGAGTCTTCGAATTCACCCTTGTTCAAACTAGATGCAATCACTCTTGTTATCGAGCCTTTTTGGAACTTGAATTTTAAAGTCTTGAGCAGATTGATCGAATGACCTTGTGATTATGACTGGGATCGAGGCATACTAGAACCTTTTCTTGATTGCCTTCGTGTTCTTGTTCGAATGACTTTCGACCGAGCTTGTGATCAATAACTCCTAATCTTCAATTTCCATCTATGTCTAGGAACATATTTTAAGACTGACTTCAACCCTAAACTTAAACTCAACAATTTTTGACACTGAATTTGCCAACATTAAAAATCTAATACGAGACATTTTTTTTGCAAGTTAGACGCAGATTGTGCTCCCTATATGGATTTGATCTCCTTTGCTCACTAACAGAAACATTTTTATGTCCTGGAATATTTCTAAAAAATTGTAGTCTGTGGGTTTCTATGCTGTTGGTTTTTTTCTCTTATGACGTGTTTTAAGAGCCTGAGGTTGGCCCTATATACCTTTTGTTTTGTTGAGGTTGTTGTTTGCTTGTAAGTTGTACGTGTTAGTTCGTGTTGGCTCGTGCTCTTGCCAGGGACAACTGCCTATTTGTAGTTCTTATTCTTTAATATATCACCATTCATCCAAAAATATATATGCCATGCTAAAAATTACCTTAGAGGTTAAGGCTAACATGTCTTAGTAAATGCAGGGAGCTCAACTGATGATGGAGGATAACCAGCGACTAAAACAGGTATCAAGTCTAATTGAATATATATTTTTCTTTATTTCCCTGCTTTCTGATCAATTGATGGAAAATGTCTCTATCAACAGATGGAGAGTCAGTTTAACATTATAACACATGTAATTGAACAAGGTCAGTCATCTGAGTCAACCACCAATATTTGCAGCTCAGCTGATTATCCTCCTCAACACCAAGACATCGACAATTCTCTCAAGTTGGGGGTACGTAAGTTTGCAACATTAATTACAACACTAATTCTGTTTTTCTTGTTATAAAATGTAGTTAGATTAAGAATTCATATTTACCTAATTAAGCGTATAGTTTTAATTAGTATTGATATTACAACTACTTGACCAAACAGATGGATCTGTCATTGGGTTTAACTATAACAATTCCAATATTCTTCTACCATTTTAGGCTTATATTATCTAGAAATTAATATAAGAATAATATGAAATTAATTAGTGGTTGCAGTCGCTGGGTGATATTGGTTTCAACTCATCAATAGCTTTGGTCGGTGACCAAATGCCAAGACATATTTTATTTAATTACCTCGGTATATCTTTCTATGCCTTGCACATGCAGGTTACCTTTCCCGAACTGATTTTGGAAGATAAAGAAGGTCAAGAGTACTTGGACACGCATTTTCTCAATTGAAAAACAAGGATGTACGTCTAAGTAAAACCCAGGCTCACTGTTGTAGATAAATAAAGTTGATCAAATAAAGTCCCACATATGTATATATATGGTGATCAGCTATGGATGCTTAATTATGTTATGCATGAATGAAGGGCCAACTTGTTTCAATGGATAATGAAGACAGGAAAAAGAAAAAACGAA
>FXXK01001617.1:167964-209938 GCA_900184695.1 Betula pendula | reverse complement strand
AAAAAAAAAAGGGTTAAAAGGTGCGTGTTTGACGAGCTGCAGAATTATTAGTAATATATCTGCAACTTGGTAATCCTAGCTAGAAACACCACCTATATTGATCGACTTTGACAACTGTGCTTTGTGCTTTTAAGTTTGATAAGAGTAGCAAAGTGTGGTAACAATTTTTGCTTTTTTTTTTTTTTTTCCTGAGGCAATAGTACTAGATGTTTCATTCTTAAACTAGCTACTTGTTAGACTATGTAGAGCTTGATTTGTGTCTAATTTGGCTTATACCCAACCTGGTACGACGATAGAAGTGCTACGGTTTAAATGAGTTTTTTTTCAAGCTTAGTCCATTGAGCGGAGGTTTTGACCCGTTTTGGTTTTTGCACCTAGTTGAGAGTCCTTTTTGTAGCCGCTTTTGTTTTTAAGGTTTGTCATATTGTGATTAAAGCCTCTTTGTATTGCTTCTAAAAAAATAGTAGAAGTTCGTTGTAACTCGATAGACATAACTCTTAGTGGTGAACCACGTAAATCTCTGTATTTTGTGATTACTTATTTTTGTTTTCTCTCTGTTTCACTTATCACTGATTCGATCTGAAAAATCGAAGAATTTTTCCTTATCACTACTGATATAAAATCCAAACTTTTCCTAAATTCGAGTATGATGTAGATCGGCTCTCGAGAGGAGCTAGCGATCGGAATGGCAAACCGATTGACAAGATGTCAGCAATCAGATAAGGAAAGATCGTTCGGTTGGCGCATTAAAGACAAAGATTTGAGAATTTAGCGCATTAATGATAAAGCTTCCAAAAGAGTGAACTTATTATTTAGCTGGCGAATTTAATGGAGATTTTATTTAAGCAATCAAACAGATTTTATTCTAATAATTACGTCCATTAATTAGGATTTGATCTAACTGAAGATTTTATCTCATTAATTAGGTTTTGATTTGATTGCAATTTTTCTTTATAGGTTTAGTTTTACTTTGGCTTCAAGTATTCGTATTATTATAAATACGTAACTTGAGTTGTAATAAGGGAGTTGAATTTTGTTTTAATCAGTTATCAATAAGAAATACTCAGAGTTTGGGTTTTCTTTTATGTTTGCCTTGAATCCTTGATAGGCTCTTGGTTTCGAGAAGAGTTGTGAATTATTTGTTGTTTGTCTTTGTAACCCACGACGTCACGCTGCATCAGTTGGTATCATACCAAGTTTTACGTTCCATGGCGCCACGAGGACGCGGAAGAGGTAATCGTTTTGTAGACTTGAACGACGTGTACAAGCGCGAGGAGACAACACGTGAGGATCAACTGACGGTCCGTTTCCAGCACATGGAGGAGCGATTGGAAAGATTTGGAGAGCAAATCAAAGTCTTATTCATTCAATTTGTTACCATGGATGTTGCTAACGGTCGTCACCGTCAACCTACTCCACGTTTCGTGGATGAGGATGACGTTGTTACCTTCAGTGAGGTGCGATCTCAACGGAGGATGATATGGTTTGACACGCGGAGTCCGCGGCGCACCACCTTGACCGTTATTCGCGAGCCTCAAATCCATCTACCAAATCCATCTTACATGGAGGAGGAAGATGAATTTGTTGATGAAGAGTTCCAATAAGATGAGTTCCAATAAGATGAGTTCGTTGATGAGGAATTCAATCATGGAGATGTTCATGACGATGTTGAACGTGAAGATGTTGAAGATCCTTCACAGGGATTCGTAGATTGGGATTCTCCACCAGCTTATGATACCGATATCAATGATGAAGATCTTATGGGAGGTTCTTTGTCATATAATCAAGAGGAAAAATATGAAGTAGATTGGATCCCTCCAATGTTCTATGGCATCTATCCTGAAGAAAAGAAACCGTTGGAAGAGGTAAATCTCTCAAATAATATAGAAAATTTTATTGATGAGAGTTCTATACATCATGTCCTTGATGAAAGCCCCAAAAGTGAAGTCATTGATTTAGATATTGAAGAAGTTGATTATATGGATTTTCTAGAGGTAGATAATAGTATGTCAAATTCTCCTAACAATGATCTTGATGAATTCTATACGGAGGAAGATAATTTTATGTTTAAGCGGGAAGATATAGTTGATCCTTTTTTGGAGATTTTCATGGCACGTAATGGGGAGAAGGTAAATGAAACATGGGTGAAATTTTAATTATCTCAAGAAGATGAGCAGAGTTTTCAAGATGATCTTCACAATCTTGTGGTGATTAGGGGAGTGTTATTTTTCTTGGAATGTTACATTATTTTACTTTTTAAGAGAATTGGATGGAAGGGATTGGTTGGTCATCCGAAAGATCGTGGTAAGCACCATCGGAATTCGATGACGAATTCTCTCTAACCTGGGAAGGATGATGTAGATCGACTCCCGAGAGGAGCTAGCGATCGGAAAGGCAAACCGATCAACAATATGTCAGCAATCAAATAAGGAAAGATCGTTCGGCTAGCGCATTAAAGACAAAGATTTAAGAATATAGCGCATTAATGATAAAGCTTCCAGAAGTGTGAACTTATTCTCTAGCTAGCGAATTTAATGGAGATTTTATTTGAGCAATCAAACAGATTTTATTCTAATAATTACGTCCATTAATTAGGATTTGATCTGATTGAAGATATTATCTCATTAATTAGGTTTTGATTTGATTGCAATTTTCCTTTATAGGTTTAGATTTATTTTGACTCCAAGTATTCGTATTATTATAAATACATAACTTGAGTTGTAATAAGGGAGTTGAATTTTGTTTTGATCAGTTATCAATAAGAAATACTCAGAGTTTGGGTTTTCTCTTATGTTTGCCTTGAATCCTTGATAAACTTTTAATTTTGAAAAGAGTTATAAATTAGTTATTGTTTGTCTTAGCGACCCTCAACGTCACGCTGCATTAGAGTGACTCAGTCAAGTGTCTACGTAACTCTTTTGTTTATGTACTCTCCTGTTGGTAATCTATTACAAAATATGAAATCCAAAAAAAAAAACAAGACATAAATTAAACGAAACGAAAATTTCAGAATGAAACCCCCCACCCACCCCACCCACATTACATATATATATATATATAGATGTCTTAAATAATTGTCTACTCATAGACAAGACGAGATGGCAAGGAGACAGGTAAGTTTCTGTAAGTGGAGGAGGGGGCTGTTTAAGAAGGCTTTGGGGCTATCAACTCTGTGCGATGCTGAAATAGGTACGTATGACAGTCTTTTCTGCTACAGTGCTCTCAGTGCGCGCAGCTCAGGGGTTTCTCTCTCATGCATCGTTCTACGTACGTACTCTTTTTTTCTTTTTTTTCTAGTCACGTACGTACTTAATTATAGCAAAGTGTAGAGATGATGGTGATGAGATAGGTAGCTGCGCAAAATAAAGAGATCATTAATTAATTAAAAAGCACCAAGACTGAACAAACTAGACGAATGAGTGAAAAAAATGTACTATGATACATCACATGAAAAGAAAAATGTACTGCAGAATCTTATGGTTTCTGCAAAACACAAACAATTCTATGGAACAGAGAAAGAGAGACGTTAATATATCACCTTCATGGGTTAATGTCTGTTGCTGCTACTTTTTTTTTGTTTTTTTTAATCGAAGGGGAAAAGGGGTTACATAGGAGTCTGTTGCTTCTACTTATTTGTGTAGTATCAACTTATGGACTTGCGTGTGAGTGGAAAGTGATATAAAATATGGTTCAACAAATTTAACTTTTTCCCGCTTTTCAATTCCCCCTTTTTTTTTTTCTTTTTACATTCATATCCTCAAGAATGTGATGCTTTAAAATATGGATTTTTGGGAATGCAACTAAACCAACATTTGAGAATGATTAATAATTTTATAGGATTCTTGGTACGTAATATAAGATTCTCATGTTTAGTTTATTTTTAGGCATTTTGTAGGAATTATTTATCATTCACAAACTTTCCGTATGTTTCTTTTTTCAAGTGCACAATGTAGTTTGGTACAAAAGTATTTAAAAAGAGAAATGATAAAAATCATTCTCTAAATTGTCTTTCACCCATTTCCGTACAATAGATGGTTGAATCCACCATTGAATTAACCCACATGTGGGTCTTACCAATCCAATAATGAATTTACAAAGAGATGGTTTAGAGAATGAAGTCTAACATTCCCCATTTAAAAAATAACAGGAAGAAAAACTATATATAAGTAGTTTTTTTTTCTTTAATTTCCCAATTATATAATTTGTCTATACTGTTTTATTTATTTCCTTTATTGTTTATCTATAACTAAATAAAACCTCTTTTTTTGTTTTTGTAGAATAAAATAGCTCCTCATTTTTATATACAAATTTTACAAATGGCCATAATCAAACTCAAAAAGTAGTATTAAAAAAATTTTAAAGTAGGGATCGAGTTTTTTTTTTTTTTTAATAAGTGGATAGATTTTTTAAAGGTTTGGAGATTCAGAAAGTTGGGATATTTAGCATGACTTGTAAATAAAAATTTATTAGCATATTTGTCTTTCTAAAGAAAAAAAAAACATTTCTCAAGGTGAAGGGAATGTGGATTCCCACCTTTCTAGAAGATTGGCCTATTGGAGAAAATTGAGAAGATTAATTTGAATGCATAACGGTTAAAGCTTCCAAGTCATGTTAGGACATCCGATGTTTTCTATGTCAAGCATCTGGTTCCTTAAAATGGCACTTCTTTAGATGACAAGGCGAATTTGATGAAAAATTCTCTAGAACGTGGGGAGCATGATGTAGATCATATTGCACACAACATTAGGCAGAAGTTTGAGTGGAGAAAGAATGTTCTAGTTTGGGGACACTTGTGATTTAGCTCGTTTGACCTTCGGTCCACGGTCGCTCGAGCGAAACTACTATGGGAGAAAAATCCAAGACTTCCCTCTAGTCACAATTGAGGGTTGCTCGATCGGGAGGATGAGATGGTGCAAGAGAAAATTCGCGAGAGTTTGATCGACATTTGACTTAAGTTTCGATCGAGTGAGATGATGTGATATATGCTATGCTTAGAAATTCCTGAGAATTTGATTGATGGTGCGGTTGATCTTCGCTTAAGCGAGAATGGCCATCATTCTTGAACTGAAGGCTTCACTTGACCAAGCTTGCAGCCCTTTTAATGAAAGACAATTATGTTTTCTTTTTAGGGTTGTGGCCCTACTCCTATTTAAGCACAATAAAGATCGCTCGGTTCATATTATTTGCTTTGTTTTATGGATAATTTTTTTTTCTTCAATCTTTCCTATAATTCTTAGAATTTTCTAGGATTTATAGACTAGTTGTGAATTCTAGTATTTGCAGATTCTATTTCCAACTAGGCCATGTTACATCACCTTGACTCTTGCCCCCAAGGGATTTAAGTCTAGGCAGGCAACCCTTTCTCTTTCTCACCACTTAGCCCCCACCTCCCACCCTCCTTTTCAGTAAGCGGAAGCCGGTTTTGCATAAGTTCATTTTCTATGTGAACCATCATGCCTTATTGTATTTGGTGAATAAAGCAAGCCCTACCTAAAGGAGAGATTCTGGTGCCTATTTTGACTGTGTATGTGATTTTGATGCCTATTACTTATCAAAAAACACAATTAATAGACTATACTGATTAATAATTTAAATAAGTACTCATCGTTAAGGTGATGGTTATGGAAGTTGCATAAGTGAGAAGTTGAACAAATAGTAAAGATTTCTTAGAGCATCTCCAACAATGGTATCTATTTTACCTACCCAAAATACACTTTTATCTATTTTAGCTACTAAGTTTTCAATACAAACTCCAACAGATTATTTATTCCACTATCTAAATTCTTTAAATAGTATTTTTTTGTACTTTTTTAATGTTTTCTTCCTCTTTCTCTCGACCCTTCCCTGTTTGTTTTCTTTTTTCCCGATGCACTTCACTCACACACCCCTCATCCTCTCTAACCTTTTCTTGTCTCTTCTACGCCCATCCCCTTTCCTTCCAGCACAACAATGTTTCTTTCACACCCCTTTCCCCTCCTTTCAGCACAGCAATGAGAGACAGCAGAGAGAGCGAGAGAGAGAGAGAGAGACCCATCCCCTTTTCCCTGGGTTCTACAATTAATTGGGAGAGAGAGAGAGAGAGACCGAAACAAAGAGGTGCGTTGGGCGACTTGTGGGTGGCGGTGAAACACTAGCACTGGCAACTTCCAAGCTCAGGATTTTTTAGGTAAGTGCTAATCTAAGTAATTTACTGAGAGTTTGGGTTTGGATTGGTGTTGGTTGAGTTTTTTTCTTGGATGGATTTGGTAGCCGAATTGAGATGGTGGTTTGGCCTAGTCGGGGGTTTTCGCCCTTGTCTCCTCCGTGGTTGGCGAGGAAGGCAGATCTAGGATTGTTGTTGTGTGGGCAACGCCATTGTTGTGTGGGTGAGAGAGAGAGAGAGAGAGAGAGAGAGAGAGACAATGGAAAGAAGAGCATTTGCTAATCTATGGAGGTCTCGAAATAGGAAGAGAGAGAAGGAAAGAACATATGGAAAATAAACAATATAAAATTCTAACATTGTGCTACAGTGAATAGCAACTACTAGCAAAAATAGTATTTTAGCTACTTTGAAGCTAATCTGCTGGAGACGAAAATAAGCCCATAATAGCTATATTTAGCTATTATGGGCTCTTTAACTACTCTGCTAGAGTTGCTCTCGCCAACTACCCTATACTGCATGACAATCCATTTATAGAAACCCATAGGATGTGAAGCATTGTTATTGTACTAAAAAAACCGAACACTATGCAAAAAAACGGTTTTTCTCATATATTCTTTACTCTTTCATTTGCTTCAAAAATGGCTCATTACCTCTTCGTTTCCAGCTCTATTGCTCCACTATTGCCAACCACTATGTTGTTGATAAGTTGTAGCTTCATAGCGTTGGTAGGGGTGTAACGTTCCGATAAATTAATTAACTAGTAATTAACTCCTGAGCGCCTCCCAGACCTATTTACCAAGTAAATAAATTTCAAGAGATCTATATTTTTCGAAAGAGAAAACTAAGCAGTGGAAACATATGATTTTTTATTATTTTACCTCATTAATAATTATAACTAGAGCATCTACTAAAAATCATCATATTAGCTGAAATTATACTATATACATCATCGTTATAAAAGATCAAATTAAACCTTAATTATTACACAAACATGTCTCAAACACTAAGTTTGCAACATCTCCGAAAAGTATTAGTTACCATGAGCAGCCGGCAAAATCCTGCAATGAGTCCTCAAGTATTATCTAGATCAATATCATTATGCCAAACGGCACCAACAACCTTATGGTCCTTCTCGAATCCAACATTTATAGGAAGGCCAACTATAAAACAATACATGTTTTACTGGTGAAAAAGATAGCATAAGTTCATGGTTTAGTGAATAAGGATACACAGAAATACAAGTTATCTTGTTTGTGAACACAGTGTGTATAAAAAGGTCATTTAACTTTCTAGACATTAATGTGCAATATCGTTCATCAGTTATAAATCATGTGTATCCAGTATAGATACAAAATATACGATAATCAAGTGAACATATCAGTGTACTTCATATGGTCTACCCAAGCCTTTAACCCTTGCTTGGTAGGGTTGGCGGTGTCCCGAGGAACCTGTAGTACAATACCAATGCCACGATATCGCTGTATACCGTCATTTTTAGTGGCTTAACCGAATTTAAACTCCTCCTGTCTCTCCCTCTTTGGTCTCTCGCTCCCCTATTCTCTCTCCTCTTCTTCCTCCTTCATTATCACATATCAACACAGCAACACCCAAAATCAACAACATAAATGCTCAACAAATCGGTCCTCAAAACTACAAGACCACCAAGATGAGCCCTGTCCCACCAGACCCAAAACACTTATTGTCCCTATTTGCATCCACCGTTGCCTTCTCTATCAGTGACCTCATCTAAGAGTTAGTCCAATATGGTGAATGTGGATTTGAGGGGGTTTTAATGAACTTAAGGACGCTGATTGATTTTGATCTTCTGCCAAGGACATCTATATGAATCAGTTTGTTCAGCCGACTGATTGTTTTGGATCTTCTACCAAAGAAGAGACATATTTGTTTTGTTGTGAATTGCATCTATGAGAATAGGAAAAAAAAATCGTATCTATGTGGATCAGTTTATTCATTCTTTTGTTTCCTGTATTTTTGTTTCATAGATGGACTTCAAGACAGCAATAAAGCCCTCTATTTTTGATCACCTGGGAAGAGAACCTGCAAGAATTTGGCACAACAAATCTGCTACGATGGGGGGCTGGTAACTTGCAATGAGAGGGAGAGAGACCGAAGACGAAAGAGAAAAATAAAATAATTAAAAAATAATATTTAAATAAAATAGAGAATCAGTTGGAGTGTGTATAAGAAAAGCAACAGTTAAATTAAAATTTTGTGCTTTTTCAGTAACTATTTTGGCTATTATTGCTGGAAATACTTAAACAGAGATGAACAGTTGAAGGCATTGGTATATGAAAGATATCTTTTAGCTCACAAAGTTATGGCTCTAAGTCTATGAGAAATTGTGAACTATGGTGTTTAATTATATAGATCCTGAGAAAAGATTCAGTGTTTTAAAGCAACTAAAACATTGAAAAGACAATTTTTAAAGGCCACGTTCAGACAAGTAAGTTGGTATCTTCAGACGTTGCTAGGGTTTCGTGGATCCCTCTTGGCGGCATTCGGACGAGCACCAACTAGGCTTCCAACCGAGCTTCTCTGGTCTTCATTTTGTTCGGACATGATCTGATCAAGCTTCCAATCAAGCTTCTCTGTCTCTTTGTGTTCTTCACCTCGTTCAAACGCTTTCCAATTGAGCTTGCAACCGAGCTTCTCGAAAGTAATAGTTAACTTCAATGAAATATACTCGTTCTAACGGATACTAATCAAGCCTCTTAGGTAGACTACTTGATTTCTTGTAGTAAACAATGTCGTTCGATCAAGTCTCTGAATGCATCTTTCAATCAAGTGCCTTGACAACTCTTCACAAATCACTTGTTCATAACTCCAGCAATGAAACCAGCAAACAAGTGCCTTAGTACCCATTCTTGATGTAGCTTGTTTGGACAAGCCGGGAATGAGCACTCCGAATGAGTGTCTCAGATTTTCAATAAAAATGAAAATTTACAAACTAGCCCAAGTATAAAACATAGCCTATCAAATTTTGCTTCACACCAAACTGTTTTGCCCACTGAATTAGCCAACAAAAAACAGATCATGTGCAAATAAAATAAAAAAAGCACCCCCATCTAGTTAGTGAACTACACATGAATATGGAGCAAAGCTCATTACCTAAAATAGCATTTGAATTTTTCCTAAATAATGGAGCTATACAAATCCCATAAAAAATAGGAACCTAACTAAATAGAAAGGGAAAATCTGTCTTACCAATTCTTCTAATAGATCCTTAGGGTGCGTTTGGGAGTGCAGTTTCGAAAAAATAATCTGCGATTTTAAAAGAAATCACAAATCTTAGAGTGTTTGGATTTGAAGTTTAAAAATCGCAAGTTCTAAAAAACGTGGAAATACCACGATTTCTAAAAGCAGATTAGGTGATTTATTTGAAAACGCCAGATTTTAAACCAAAACCACGATTTCGCACCGTCAAATATTTACCAAGATTTCAAGCGGGGAAGCAAAAAATTTCAAAAATACCCACCGAAAATATGTTAAAGCCCTTGTTTTCTCATTGTTCTTGTTCCTCTTTCCGCCTCTCTGCTCTCTCTCACCGGCGTGGGACAGCTCCTGATAGCAAGTCTTCTACAAGCTAACATGTTTCTTCTTCCTCCAAAAGGATAACACTCTTTTTCTCAAATAACTGATTCTTCTTCTTTTCTGTGTGATTTCGTAAGTAATGAATAATGAAAGAGCCTCGAAAACGAGCGATAATGAGCTATCAAATATTTTCATTTCACGATGTCTGTTTGTTCTAACATTTCACTTTTGTCATTTCACGAGTTGTATCTACTATTTTGACATTGCACGATTTTTTTTTCTTTCGGACTGAGGCGTATCCATTTGCCAAGTAAGTGGTGATTTCAGTGGGATTTTTTTTGGATAGGTTTGGACTGTTTGGTTACTTTTGAACTCTTTCTTAAGGAAACTAGTCCCTTCGGACGTAGGATCGTCTCTTGTTAATTACATTTTAATGCCTAGCCCTAGGCTCACATTATAATACCCTTTTTAACACATATGTTAGTATTAACAGTGCTCATGAAGGATCTACCTAAAATAATTGGTAAGGACGATGGCATGGGTGATTTTTCCATATCCAGGACATCAAAATCAACAGGCACAATAAATTTACTACTTTGACCAAGACATTTTCTAAAATACCTCTCAGTCGCTTGATGCTTCTGTCGGCCAATTGCAATGTAATTGAGGTTGGTTGAAGTTCCCCCAAACTCAATTTCTCATAACCTTCATAAGGTAGTAAATTGATACTACCCCCAAGTCTAACAAAGCACGGTCAAAGAGTTTGTCATCAATCCTGCATGGAATAGTAAAACTACTTGGATCTTTCAGCTTAGGTAGTAACTTTCTTAACAAAACTGCGCTTACCTCCTCGGTTAATGCAACTTGCTCATGCTTCTAAAACTTTCTCTTGTTAGTACAACAATCCTTTAAGAACTTGGCATAAGATGAAATCTGTTTAATTGCATGAAGTAAAGGATATTGATTTCAACTTTTTTTAAAGTTTCAAAAACATCCAGCAATTTTTTTTTTTCTTTCTTGGGGTTTACTAATCTTTGAGGGAAGGGTGGCAATGTCACATACTCCCTCTCAATTACCTTTTTGGAGGTTGTGGCTTTTGTTGAAGGTGCTTCTACTTCTTTTTCTATTCCCACCTTGTTATCAATGACCTTACCACTCCTGAAAGATGTCACAGCATTGACCTGCTCATGTCCTTTTGGATTGGGTATTGTTTGGGATGGGAATTCGCCCCTTTCTCGTGTTCATCTCCTTGGCCATCTGCCCCACTTGTGTTTCCAATCTCTGAATGGCCTGGCTAGTTGTTGCTTCTAATTTTTGAATAGACAGATTAGTTTAAGCATTAGTCTGTTGCTATACGGTTATGAACTGGAGTATGGCCCCTTCAAGATCATTCTTTTTCTGCTTCGGATTGGGTTGCATCACTTGTGGTGGAGCCTGATAATTATCCCCCTGCTGAAAATTTCTTTGCTGCCCTTGTGGATTTTTCACATTCTGATTATTACTCCGTGAAAGATTGGGGTGGTTGCGCCACCCTGCATTGTAAGTGTTGGAGTACGGATTGTTCTTCGAAGGAAATTTGTTCTGTCCCACATAGTTCACTTGCTCCTGATCTGTAAATGAAGAGATGAGACAAGTTTCAGTGGTGTGGTTAGATTGGGAACATATGGCACATACCTCAACTTGTGCAACTGGATGGATATTCTAAGAAGTCATGGCTTTCACTAGCATGTCCAATTTCCTCTCCATTGTAGTCATATGATTTTGGACTCCATTGTTAATATTGACTTCATACATGCCCTTTCCTTTGAGTCCTTGCCTCCCTCGGGATGAGAATTGTTGGGAGTTCTCGCTCAAAGTCTCAAAGAGCTCGATGGCTTCTTCGCTACTTTTCTCCATCAGCACGCCTCCACAAGCTGATTCTACAAGACTATTGTTAGGATTATCTAAACTTTCATAGAATGCATGTACCTGATCTTCTTAGGATAAGTTGTGATGTGGACCTTTGAAAAGTAGCTCATTGAAGTACTTTCATGCCTTGAAGAAAAGGTCTTTATCTTTTTGTTGGAAGGTCTGAATCTCTCTCCTCAATTGTCTTGTCCTTTGGACTGGGAAGAATTTCTTGAGAAACTTTGTTGCCAACTCCTCCCAAGTGTGAATAGATCCTGCAGCCAAAGAATTTAACCAAAGCTTAGCATTATCTTCTAAAGAAAAAGGAAAGAGAATTAACCTGATTCCTTCTGCGCTTAAGCCATGGATGTTCTACTTTTTGCAAAGATAAAAAAAGTCTCGAATGTGTAGATAAGGATCCTCCATAGGTGTGCCTCTATAGTGTGAAACCATATTGAGCAGGTGAGGCGACAAATTAAAATTGCTCTGCACATTCGGTTGAAAAGCAATGCATGAAGGTTGATTGAGATTCTGTGAAATGAATGAATTCTTCATCGGTTTTCGCTCGGGCTGATTTTCTACACGTACTTCTGCCATCTCTTCCTCAACTTCGAAGTCTTCTTCTGTGTCGGACTCTTCTCTTTGTCTTTGAGGTTGTCGAATAGTGCGTTCAATCTCTAGATTGTATGGAAAAACTGCTAAATTCTGAGATCGACGACCTTGTATAAGCGAGGAACAATTCTATAGTAAATAGCAGCTTCTAAATTTAAAGAAAAACAATTAAATTAAAGGAAAAACTTTTAAACAAAATTTAACGCAATCCCCGGCAACGGCGCCAAAAACTTGTTGTACAAATATCCACCTAAATAAATAGGTGAATAAATGCACGTTTTACTCGCAAGTGCACAAAATCAAAACAATAGTATAGACGGCAAATACGAGATCATTCTCACGAGAATTGGTAAAATATGTTTAAAAAGCAATTTTTAAGAATATATTTTGAATTGAACGGGGTAAAAGATAGAATTTAAATAATAATATAAAAGGGTAGAGCATCGATATCCACCGCTAATCATACTCAATTAAGAACACAATATGCACAATGCTACAATCATGTCAAGATACTCAATGTTTGCCAGCCTAAGGGTATAGGTGTATACTTCAAAAACTATTTATCTCCCTAAACAACGAGATTAGGCATGAGTATATACTCTAACTCTTTTCTTTCTTGAGGGATTTAGCATGGGTGTATACTAAGTTGTTCCTCAAGAAAGTATAAATCTATGGAGATCAACAAACACACTTAAACTTAGAACATGATATCTATTCAGATCTTTCATGTTAATTACCCCAAGAACCCGCAATTGATTCTTTTGTCACTCTACTAGGCCCAAGACTCAGTAATCCAAATTGACTTAGATGACAATCTACATATGTTATAGGCATAAGATGATCAAACCCATACATAACTCATATGAAGAACGAACAAAAATTCGAGATAAATCAATTAAGTATCAAAACATGAGTGCATTCCCGAATCATGAGAACAAGAGGTTTAGAATTCGGGTCGTATTGACAACAAGAGGTTTAGAATTATAAGGTAAAATGGAGGTGATGAAAAAACCAGCACCCTTGTTTGCTAGAATTGTAAGGTTAAATGGAGGTGATTCCTTGTTTGTAAAAAAAATATAGTAGCAAAGTAAAGAGGATTAGAAATAAAAGGTGTAGAAAAATGTGAAAAACTTTGAAACAAGCTAAGTAAAATCTTGTAATTTATTTGGACATTCATTTATGTTTTCATTCCAAATTCAGTGAGTCTAGAGATAATTATAGGATTTCTGATGGGGGACCTTATTTTTTGCTTGTAAAATAATCATTTTTGTTGTATCAATGCTNAACTCATATGAAGAACGAACAAAAATTCGAGATAAATCAATTAAGTATCAAAACATGAGTGCATTCCCGAATCATGAGAACAAGAGGTTTAGAATTCGGGTCGTATTGACAACAAGAGGTTTAGAATTATAAGGTAAAATGGAGGTGATGAAAAAACCAGCACCCTTGTTTGCTAGAATTGTAAGGTTAAATGGAGGTGATTCCTTGTTTGTAAAAAAAATATAGTAGCAAAGTAAAGAGGATTAGAAATAAAAGGTGTAGAAAAATGTGAAAAACTTTGAAACAAGCTAAGTAAAATCTTGTAATTTATTTGGACATTCATTTATGTTTTCATTCCAAATTCAGTGAGTCTAGAGATAATTATAGGATTTCATTGGGGGACCTTATTTTTTGTTGAATATAATCATTTTTGTGATTCAATGCTGTGATATACAACAAAGTTTCTATTTCAGAAATATTGGGATCTTAAGTTCTAGATGGTTAACAATATTTTTAAAAATCATTTTTTGAAATAACTCCTAGATGGACTTGCCACCCTCGGCCTTAGGGAATGAGTGTGAAGATGATTATTTGACTACACAGCTTCTAATTGCTGAAGATCCACCCCTCCAAGTTGACCCTCAAAATGGTATGATAGTCCTTTAATTCTCTTGTTAATTTTGCTTCAAATCATTGTGTTTTTGTCTCGTTAGTCGATTTTACTCATCCTTCTTTGATTATTGTTTAGTATTTATAGTTGTTTCCTCTGAACTTTGTTATATTCTTTTGTTATAGATCAAAACGAAATTGTAAATGATGTAGAGCCTATAGATATGGAGAACAAGTGCAACTACAAGCTCGTAGATGTAATTGAAAAGGTTGAGGCACCTAAGGAAGGAATGGTGTTTAGCTCAATAGAAAAAGTTACTTTATATTATAGGAGTTATGGGAAGCAAGAGGGTTTTGTTGTGGTACAAAGGAAAATTAAAAAAGTTGAAAAGTGGGTGTCCACATTGGATTAGCCTTGGATGTGCTCGTCATGGCAACACTAAAACTACCTCAAGTGATACTTATAATAATCCAAAACTGACAGCCAAAACGGGGTGTAAGGCACATTTCAATGCAAACTTAGTTGAGACGATGTGGGTTGTGACTACTGTAGCTCTTGAGCATAATCATGCTTTAAGCCCAGACAAAGCTAGATATTTTCGAGGCAATAGGGAATTGAATGGTTTTGTCAAAAGGAAGCTTGATGTGAATGATCACTCTGGAGTACCACCGAGTAAGAATTTTAACACATTCATTGTTGAAGCGGGGGGTTATGAGAATCTTCCATTTACAAAAAGATATTGTCGTAATTATCTCAACAAAGCTAGACATCTTCGGCTTGGCCAAAGAGGTGCTGAAGCACTTCGTGACTATTTCACTAGAATGCAAGGAATGAATGATCGTTTCTACTTTATGATTGATTTGGATGATGAATCTAGGTTAAAAAATGTATTTTGGGCTGATGCACGAAGTAGGGCATCGTATGAAGATTTTGGAACGTCGTTACATTTGACACGACTTATTTGACTAATAGATACAAATGTCATTTACTCCTTTCGTTGGAGTGAATCATCATGGTCAATCAATACTTTTTGGGGCAGGATTACTACCAAGCGAGGAAACAGAAACTTTTGTGTGGTTGTTTCAAACATGGTTGAAATGCATGAACGGTCGAGCCCCAACTGCAATTATAACAGATCAAGATAGGGCCATGAAAAACGCAATTGCAAGAGTTTTCCCAAACACCCGACACAGATATTGTCTATGGCACATCTTGAAAAAACTTCCAGAAAAGTTTACATCACATTCACAGTATGATGCCATTAAGAGTGCCTTACGAAAAAGTGTGTATGACTCTCAGACATGTGATGAGTTCGATGCAAGTTGGATCTACTTGAAACTTTTAATCTTGAGGATAATGATTGGTTACGTGGGTTATATAATGGGCGGAATTTTTGGGTACCAGCATATATGAAAGGTGTATTTTGGGCTGGAATGACAACTACACAACGGAGTGAAAGTATGAATGCATTTTTTTATGGTTATGTGCACTCAACAACCACATTGAAGCAATTTGTTGACCAATATGATGGTGCTTTGCGGAGAAAGTTGAGAATGAGAAACTTGCTGATTTCAGTTCTTTTAATTCTGTGATACCATGTATAACTTTCTATCCTTTTGAAAAGATGTTTCAACAAGTTTACACCAATGGAAAGTTCAAAGAAGTTCAAGAGGAGATAAGGATGCAATTATATTATAAGGAGGTTCTTTTGAATAAAGGTGCAATCTCTACCCATCAAGTGACCGAACAGGTGGCAGTTACTGAAGCCTACATGAAACAAGTAAAATTTGTGTTTACTACAATGAAGAAGAAAGTGATTTGAAATGCACTTGTGGTCTCTTTGAATCCAGAGGAATATTGTGCAGACATGTATTTGCTGTGCTGCAAGGTATAATGTTTTTCAATTGTCACAAAAATATATTCTTGACCGATGGAGGAAGGATTTGAAGCGAGAATATACTTTTATTAAAAGTAGTTATGATCCACTGAGTGACAATCCTATTTCAAAAAGATATGACCAAATGTGCAAAGAAATGCATAAATTAGCACAGCTTGCATCACCAAGCGAGGAACGTTGTGTAGAAGTGAGAAATCTTGTTCTTATGTTGACGAACAAATTCAGCGATTTACTTCAATTTACCTGTACAGTAAAGAATCTATATTGCTTTCACAACATATACAGCAGATTCATTTCCTCACATAATCCCATTGAGGCTCATCTTTTAGCAAACCATCCCCAAACATTCCTGCAAGAAACCCATGGCACTTAATACAATCAATTTGCAACATTCAAGATTGGCGCTGCAACCAGTTGCTAGCACTAAAATAATATGGACGTCCACAGAAGACTATATTCTGTATAAGAGAGCTTTTTCTATTTTATATTTTCTTGTAAATAAACCACATCGAAACATCAAACCTCAACAATACAATATTTACACTTTATATTCATACCACAAACCATAACCTCAAATAACAACAATAAACCACATAGAATCATACTAACCACATCACATAACCAAAATCGGCAATAAAACACTTAAAATCCAAAATTTCTAAAATGCATTCCAAAATTTCACCTACGGAAACCCCCTCAGACTTCTCAAACCCACATACTCCTCAAACCCCCAAACTCCTCAAGCCAGCCATACAAGAAAGAAGAACAAGGCCCTTCCTCTCTATAATCTGTTTTCTGTCTCTCTCACAAAGCCCAAAAGCAAATGAAAAAAATTGTAGGGCCAGGTTTAGAAAATTACCGTACAAATGGCACTGGGATCGTCGGTGGGGTCGTGGACGGCGGTGGTGGTAGCCTCAGATCTGGGCGTGTTGGGTCTCTCCACGAACGGCGTCGCTGGTCTAGTCTGTTCGTGGCGTGGCCGTCCGTGGTGGGCCGTCCGTGGTGATCTAGGTCTGGGTCTCTCCACGAACAGCACGGAAGACTGGTGTAAAGGGATCAGAGGAAGACCGGCGGTGGGGAGGGGGAAGACCAGCGTCACTGGTCTGGTCCGTTCGTGGCGTCACCGTTTCGGTTCCGTCCATGGTGTGGCTAATCTGAAACGGACAGAAGAGTAGAGAGAGAGAGAGAGAGAGGGTAGAGGTGGAGGTGGTTCGTCGGCTGGCGGTGGGGAGGGGAAAGACCAACGGCTCGGCAGATTTTGGGAGGGAAAAATTTTGGCAAACATTTGGGAGAGAACGAGTGATGCGTTTTTTTGTGAGGAAATTTTGATTTTAAAAAAACTAATGCCACGTAACAGGGTCGGCTGAAAGTCGGTTTATAGTCGAGGGTATATCATTTCTCTTTTATTCTTCTTCTTCTTCACCTCCACAATGCTTCTGCAAAGTTATATATATATATATATATATATATTATATATATTATAATTATTTTATAGGAAAACCCATCTTTCTTTTTCTTTTCTCTTTCTCTCTCTCTAAATTTTTTCAGAAAACAGCTATGAACTGATAATTTGGTTTGTTTGATGAAAAGGGTCAGACCATTTTTACCGGAAAATGATGAGAAAATAAAAAATCCAGATCAAGAAGATCGAAAGGACCACGGCAAGGCAAGGCAAGGCGCTGAAATAGCTCTCTGTCTTTTCTGCTACTGGAAAGCAAAGGGATGTATCTGATGAGCCTTTTAGATACCTCAGAATCCACTTTACTACTTCCCAATGATGCTTTCCCGAATTACTCATGTACCTACTCATAACTCCCACTGCATGTGCAATGTTTGGTCTTGTATAGACCATAGTGTACATAAGACTATCAATAGCTAAGGCGTAGGGTACCTTGCTTATGTAGACCTTCTCCTAATCTGTCTTTGGTGATTAATTGGTGCAAGAGAAGACCGACATTAAGTTGGTTTGTTTTATTTATGCACTTGTGTTTTAGTTTTCCCTTTCAATAAGGATTTATTCCTTTTTCGAATAGGCTTTATTTAGTTTTCCTTGTCCTCGTTACATTAAGAGTATATCTTAACCTATATAAAGGCATTTAGTCTGTGTTATTTTTCAATTTAGTTTTGAAGTATCAATATAATTTTAGTCTTCAGAGTTATTCTTTGTTTGTTTATTTGGGGCAACTAGGGTCTACTGTGTTATTCAGAGTTATTCAGAGTTATACTGTGTTATTTATTTAGGTTGTGTTAATAAAATAAAATAAGCTTAAATAAAATTCAAAGACCAATTTTATTTAAATAAAAACAACCTAAATAAATAAATCCTTAATAAAATAACTGGGGAACATATTTACCTTAGTTAATTTATATCAGCTCAAGAAGAGACCTGAAGGAAAATAGAATTAGCTATTTAGTCCCCTGTGAAATCTTGTCACTCAATGACTCATCACACCTGACTAAAAATCACAGATAATTCTACTAAACAAATGTGATTGCACTATAATTCATATTTTGATAATATACAATTAATCCTTTGTAACATACTTATTAAACATAATACCTTCTATGGAACTTACTCCATAGTTAAAACAAAGATGATTAACTATCATTTTGTGCACTACATCTTTTTTCTTGAGTCACCAGATCGAACTTTATGTTTTATCTCATTGTACCCTGTGAGATTCCTCTCATCCTTGTCCATCCGTTTCAAGTAAATTCTACCGAAACTCACTCAGGCTTGAGATACAAAATAAAACATTCTTATCAATCCTAAAACAAATGAAATGTTTCTTATCTCTTTGTTTATCTGCAAAGGATTTGGATTCCTTCTTGAAGAGAGATGTTCTACAATGCTTCATGTCAATCACCCAATGTATGGAGATGTTAACCAAGAAAACTGGTTTTCACTCCACAATACATCAAAGTGATATTCACTCAGACATCTAGTTCACTAACTTCTCAAGATTAAGAGTAATAGTTATAAGTTGTCGTGTACGTACATTTATTCTTTCTGACAGTTATTAGAAAGAGTAATGACTTACATGGTCTTGTTCAGTGTATAACCCTGTATATATATTCCACCTTGCTATTATACCATCATGTCAGCCTGAAGTCTATTTCCGCTTCACTGAATCAAGACAAATCACCCACAGTTGACCATGATATAGTTTAGGGTAGAATGCTCAGTTCTACCTTATGACTATGAACCAAAACACTTTAAAGATTACAAGAATCCTTTGACTATAATATTCTTTTGTACTAAAATACTTTACTCACACCATAGTCAAATATAATGTAATCTAAGGACTTTTACATACATATATCAGGTGAATATTCAAAACACATATATGCTATGTAAAATCTTAATGGAGATTGTTGACACTAGTTCCAACAATCTTCCACTTGTCCATATTTCCAATTTTGGACATTTATCTGTAATCCTTTAATCACTCAGTAAAACCCAAGGTTTTACCATGACAAGTATCAAGTGAAAAAATTTATACAGAACTTAGTCCCCTTTAGAATTCTGCCTATCTCCGTCATCTCTTTATGGATTCTCTTTAAGAGACATCTCATACTTTATGATATTTGTACGAGAAGTTGCAAAACCTCCTTTAATCTTTCAGTGGGACCGACAACTTAAGTTATCATAACGATCTGTTGTATTCCTCTCACTTACTTACTGTTTTATTTTGAAAATAATCAGTCTCACTTTTAATGACACCTTATGACAGCTTTGTCAACAATCCATTAGATTTTGACTATTGATAACCTTCTTACATCATTAGTCTATGATGTAAGACTTTTATCAATGGGTACTATTGTTCCTTATCTTAACATCTATACAATTCATGTTGTTTTGATATTCTAACAACATGAATGCATGCATATCTATGCCTTTGGATCTTTAGCTAAAATTTGTCTGCTGACATCTTTTAAAGATACCAATATTACACATGACATTCAACCTTTAATAGACCAAGTATGGTTCTGGTAAAAGTATTTCCCATAGTTGATTCCCATCTTTCTGAGAAAATATTTCACCACCAATACCTTGAAGGTCTCATGATTCTTGTCTATTATAATCCCACTTTGTAAACTCATTTACAACATCTGAGTGTTGATGCCCTGAGGCATCTTTACAAAATGTCAGACTTAGTTGGATGACCAACTAAAATAGCTCTTATCCATATCCAAAATATATTGGAATATAATTCAAACAAGAAATTATACTCCCATTATAATATGGACATACTAGATGTTATTTAATAATATCTAAAAATGTTTTGCAACATTTTCTAATTACCCTTCTTTAGTATCTAAGGGATCCCTTTAGAATATCCTTACTTCTTTTTCTTGGATATAATTTCTCCAAGACCCTTAAATTCTTAATTTTTATCCATTAAGAATTAATTACAAAGAGTATACTTTTCTTATTATTTATTTTCAATATCTCATATTATCTTTGGTATTCACCAAAGTATATACCCAATATATTTATTCATATTTTTTATTAACTTATTCTTTGAGATATGTTTGTAAGAACTTATCTCTTTGAAGAATAAATAAAAAATATATACCAAAGAAGACTTCCGCCTTTAATCATTTCCAAATATGAGAAATCATTTGTTCATTGAATCTTCCAACAGAAGATACTTGGACTAGGATTTTATTAAGACCCAATGGGCCTCAAGGGCTCATCCCAATCTAGTCCTTGGATCTTTTGATAGATGAACAAGTCAAAACATACACAAGACCGTTATCTTTAAAGAATACATATTCATAGTAATAAAAGATTTTAACATGATCTCAAATCATAATTTAAACTATGAGCAAAACTTTGAATTGTGAAACAATTCCTTTTATTGCAATAAAAAGTAATACATAGAAAAACTTCTGCTACATAGTTTATCATATGAATTCAAAACTGAAGCAGTTCTTCCTCAGACTCAGGATCCTTCTTTTCTTTTCTTGTTCTTTTGGCTTCTTGTAGCCTCTACAATAAATTATAAAATATGTTTAGATTTGAAATCTACACACCAGGAAAGTTTCCGTGGGATTTACTAAACATGAATATAATAAAGAAAGAGAAAAGTCTTTACCTGGATATTTGAGTAGATACTCTGGGCAATTCTTCCACCCATGTCCACTACCCTTGCTGTATAAGCAGATCCCCTTGGCTTTGCCCTTGGATTTGCTTTCAGCTTTATCTATCTTGATAGCAGAAATCTTGCCATCACCCTTGGCCTTTCTCTCTTTACCTTTTGGTTTTGAGTAGGAAGTGATGCCAATCTCTGTACCTTTTGGGCTTACCACGCCATCAACTATCTCACTCAAGGTATATGATGAAGAGCAAATCTCTTTGCCTTTGTTCTTCATCCTGATCCCCTCATACGAGTGTATGACAGTTCTAAGAATGTCATCAATACTAGATTGATTGTTTATTGTTTCATCCGGTAAACCAAGTTCCTTCAATATGACAAGTTCATTGTCGATTAACATAACTTTTCCCAACTCTGTACTCATTCTCGCTTTAGGAAGTTGATTCTCAAAACGTTCCTCCAGAAACTTGAGCATGTCAAAAGTATACTTGAAAGTTTCTAACTTTGTGTAAAGCTCTGAAACAATTGACGTTAAGATAAAATCTCTAATGGTACTATTTACATAGTCTCATTGAGTATATCTATCAATTATTCCTTGTTCAGACTTTACTTCGAGATAAGCTGGACGGCTCCACACCATTTGGTGTCCTTTTAACGTCAAAGATTTGTCATATTGTGATTTACATTCTTGATAGTTATGAAGTGACAAGATTATAATAGGACCAACAGGCAAACGGGACAGATCATATGTAGTGAAAATTGAAAGAATTAAACAACATATTAGGGCATGTTTTAGTAATCATAATAATATGTAAAACGCAGAAGAAAACATATAATATAAAAGCAACAACAACCTAATCCTTGTGAACCTAAAACATCTCCCCCCATGAAGCAAGGCTCAAGGCAAGACAAGATGCTCTGAGTCACCCTGATAAGGCGAGACCTTAATCTCATTATTAATGCTAGTTAGTCATTAATAAATAACATTAACACCACTATTTCATTAATGAATTATCTGTTTTACCACAGTCTCTAATTTCAAGAAAACATAACTCCGCGTGGAGATTAATACATTGAACTAGTCAAGTGAATATTATCAAGTAGATTTTGTAGTGAATGTCACGTAACTCCACTGCAGGTGGTCGTCCTTGATGCATAAAATATTACTCATCTATCCTTCCAGAATCTATATGATCTATAAAATAAAAAATACTCTCCGCGTGGAAGCAGGGCTCAAGGCCAAGACAAGATGTTCTTACTTTATTCTCACCGTAGATTTATGATGGAGACTGTCTAAGATTCAAGGAATCCTTTTTTCTCACTTGATATTTCAACAGTAATGGGTTTTTATTCTCTTGCCTTTCCGATTGGATTATCCTCCTAATTTTATAAGTAGTTTTAACAAAGTTAAAACTCTTATCTTATTAGGTATTCCAATTTCTTAGAAATTTGAATCTAATCTATTAGGAAATTACCTTTTCATGATATGGTTGACTAATGTAAAATTAGTAAACCATCTCCCAAAAAGGAGACAATCATTTATGAGGTCCTAGCTAGGAGTTTTCAACTCCTACTCCCACTAAGAAAATTCAACCCTTATCCTTTTCTCAATTTTTGGAAACAAGTTTCTATTGGAAAAACAAACCTTATCCAAAATATTCTTTATTCATAAGTTTCCTAATATAGTTCTCAAACATTATTCCACCTAGGTTGGATGTTTAATTTTTGTGAACAAGATCACAACCAACTCTTTTAGGAAACTATGTACCAAAAATTAGGTTAAAGAATCTTTTGGACAAAACCTTAGGGTTATATGTTTAGGGTTTTAGAAAAAACCCTAATCCTTCCAAAGACATTGCCGCCCCTATGGTACATCCTAGGTATTACACTTTTAAGGTAGCGACTCGGCTTCACTATAAAGTGATGCCTACATAACTATAGATTAAATCAATGATTAATACCCATCTCTTAGTTATAAGAACTCATGACGTGTCAATATGCAATAATCATGCAAACGTTAATCAATCAAAATAATGAATACAAACATGTTTCAATTTAACAATAAACGATCATAGGCAACACGTAACCCATGCATTCAAAATTAATAAGACAACATTGATTTCTACCCTTATGTTTTAACTTTAAAATTCTTGAATCAAAGATTCAAAAGTTTCCCTTCAAAACATTATAACAAACTTGAAAACCTATTTTCTTTTGATCAATACCATGTTATATATATCCTATAACATATTCTATAATCAAAGAAATTTTTTTCCATGATTATACATCAATAGAAAATATTACAAGTTTAAAACGTTCCAAAAATTTTACAATTCCAGAATTGGTATTCGTTTGGAAAACCTTGAAACTGTGTTTAGATAAGGTTCAAAACACTTATTCGAATTTTCCAACATATCAACCAACCTTTTTACATCTGAAATCAATTGTCACATTAATTTTTTAAGCACATACAAGTCATGCGAAAAAATTAAAACAAAAATATCACTGCGGGAAATCTGAAAAACCAGAAGCTGTCGACGAATGAAAAACATACCAGAAACCCTTCGAATAAAATTTGAAACCTGAATCCGATTTTTGCATTGCGTCAACCACGAATTTTCCATGCAGAAAACACTCGTCAAGTAATTTTAGAAGTTGCTTAATGCATCTCAAAAATTCGTAATTGCAGCAGCCCCTGCTGTAAAAAATACAGCAACACTGTTTTGCATGGAAAAGCATAAATAAAATATCAAACGTTCTCCTATTGATTTGAAACGTTCCAGATCAGTTCCTTACATGTTAATAAACATATTTAAGATTGATGAACGATCAATCAATTTCATCGGAGCTATTTTGAACAAAAACCAAACAAAAAACATGCATGATCGAAAATCATCATGCTAGAAAATCAAAACTATGTTTCTTTGAAGATAGCTCTGATACCAATTGTTGGGGATCATGATTATAAAAACATCTTACGCAGCAGAAAAAACAAAAAACATATGATCGTAACATACTTCAAGAGGAAACATAGCATTTGATTATTCTAGTGATAAGAGAAACAAGTTTGTAGGTACTTACAAATCGTGTGGGCCTCCTTTAGGCATTTAGAAATATTTGCATGAGGCTTTGAATCGTTCTTCATGCCTGTTGTTGATGATCTTCAAAGGTTGAAGAACAATGCCAAGAACACCAAGAATCTTTAGATCTTAAAGATCTAAAAGTTCTTCAATCTTTAGATCTTAAAGATTTGAAGATTTGAAAGAGCTTCGAGAATACGAAGAACACGAAGAACAAAGTTCTTCAATCTTTAGATCTTCTTCTTGATGGCTGAATATGACTGTGAGTGTGGACTCACAACTAGAAGCACAAAAGTTAAAACTCTTTAGAATATTTTTCTCACACCCTCTACTATATTGTAGCTCTCAACTCTTTGTTGAAGTAATTATGTTAATGCTTGGTGTTGTTGTGCCTTATGCTTCTTATGATCCTCTATTTATAGATTTAGGTTTACTTGAAGAGGATGTGGAGAAAATTGTGAATCCAATTATGGTATGGAATTGAAAAATAGAATTAAATCAAATCCCAAGAAAAAGTGATTACAAGCCACTAGAGGATTTCTCCTTTAGTGGCTGTTGGCCTTGGGGGGAGAATTCTCTCCCCTTTGGCCGACTTGTAGCCGTCGGCCATGGGGGGAGAAAACTCTCCCCTTTTGGCCGACTATGGGCTAGGGTTTACCCCTAGCCCTTCTGTCCATTGGACTTAGCTTGGGCCCCTTGGTTTCACCTCTTTGGCTCAATGCTCATTTCCCTTTGGACCAAGCCTAAGAATTAATTCATTTGGCCCAAACCTCTTCATATAAGGCTCTTAGAAATAAATTCTCTTAATCAAAGTTTTTAATAAAATAAAATAAGCTTGAATAAAATTCAAAGCCCAATTTTATTTAAATAAAAACAACCTAAATAAATAAATCTTTAATAAAATAATTGAGGAACATATTTACCTTAGTCAATTTACGTCAACTCAAGAAGGGACTTGTAGAAAAATAGAATTAGCTATTTAGTGCCTTGTGAAATCTTGTCACTCAATGACTCATCACATCTGACTAAAAATCATAGATGATTCCACTAAACAAACGTAATTGCACTATAATTCTTATCTTGATAATATACAATTAATCTTTCGTGACATACTTATTAAACATAATACCCCTCCATAGAACTTACTCCATAGTTAAAACAAAGATGATTAACTGTAACTTTGTTCACTACATCTTTTTTCGTGAGTTACCGGATCGAACTTTATGTTTTATCTCATTGTAGCCTGTAAGATTCCTCTCACCCTTATACATCTATTTCAAGTAAATTTCACCGAAACCCACTCAGGCCTGATATACAAAATAAGACATTCTTATCAATTCTAAAACAAGGAGAATGTTCTTTATCTCTTTGTTTATCCACAAAGGATTTAGATTCTTTTTTTAAGAGAGATCTTTCACAATGCTTCAGTCAATCACCCGATGTATAGAGATGTTGACCAAGAAAACTGGTCTTCACTCTACAATACATCAAAGTGATATTCACTCAGACATCTGGTTCACTAACTTCTTAGGATTAAGAGTAATAGTTATAAGTTGTCGTATGCATACATGTATTCTTTCTGGCAGTTATTCGGAAAAAGAATAATGACTCACATGGTCCTGTTCAGTGTATAGTCTGTATATATATTCTACCTTGTTATTATACCATCATGTCAACTTGAAGTCTATCCACACTTCACTGGATCAAGACAGATCACCAAAATTGACCATGATATAGTTTAGGGTAGAATGCCAAGTTCTACCTTATAACTATGAACCAAAACACTTTATAGATTACATGGATTCTTTGACTATGATCTTCCTGTATGCTAAAAGTACTTTACTCACACCATAGTCAAATACAATGTAACCTAAGGACTTTTACATACATATATCGGGTAAATGTTCAAAACACATATATATTATGTAAAAACTTAATGGATATGTCCAATGTTTTATAATTAATCAGAGAATAATCAAGCAATGTTTATTACAACAAATATAATCATATGATCAATTAGAATTTTGACATCAGTTCCAATATATTTCAAGCAAGTTGGCCATGATGAAGAGACATAATAATTCTCCATGAAATAACTTCTTCGGATGAGACCAAAATAAGAACAAAGAAGTCATGATTTGAAAGAAGCAAGTCATAAAAGATGGTGAGACCAAATCATGAGAGAGAACAAAATCATAAAAGCTTTTTGGGGCCCATCATGACTTGTGAAAGGCAAGTCATACACGACAATAGTTTCTCTCATGCTACAAGGGGTACATCACAACCTCTAGCATCGACTTGGCAATTAGCTCTAAAAGAGACTTTCCCTTGCAATTATTTACCATCCATTGAGTAGTATTCTCTTAGCACCTTTTCAAAACAGATGTGCCAAATTCTTTGAGAGACATCATAGAGGACACTTGGTTAGGTGTGGACTAGGCATGAAAAGAACAAATGCTTAGAATTTTACTCCCCAACATCATAGAGGACACTTGGTTAGCTGGGCAACCGGCCAGCTTACATGGCAAGTCTTATCCAGGGTACTCAGCCTCTTCCACATGGCAAGTCAAAGAACTATCACATGCTTGGGAATCATTCTGCTCAATCAAGGTCACTCCGTTTTCCAAAGAAGGGTGCTAAGAAATTGGTCCATCTGTTTCATTACTCCTTTAAGGAGTATGAATAGAGAAAATCAGAAAATCAAAAGGTTTGAGTAAAAAACAAAAATAGAATTTACTAATTGTAATATGCCAACTAAATTACGAAACTCTTCAAACAGATCATATACTGATGGAAGGCTGGATATGCCTACATAATTTAGCAATCATTGCTATATTAAAAGTGCTTGCAAACGGATCATATACTGAAAATATTCATTAATGGAACCTATTTTTTCCGATCCCTTTTAGCTTGAGAACAGTACCTACACCTCCTTGAGCAATGAAATCGTGGAGAAGACTCATGAACTGAGGTATATTTATTGTGACGACATTGCTATATGAAATTGTTATAGTAATGACATGCACGTTCCACACTAAATTAATGTTAACAGGCAGATGAAGGGAGAAGAGCTCCATGGATTGAATATGGAAGAACTACAGAAACTAGAGGAACTTCTCGAAGTAGGCTTGAACCGCGTTTTAAATGCAAAGGTTTGTCTCTCTTTGCTGGCATTGTAATGGAGCGAAGAAATTTCTGTACTTGTCTCTTAACATGAGAAGCTTTTACGTGTTTCAGGATGAAAGATTTGTAGAAGAGATCAGTGCTCTTGAGAGGAAGGTCATGTGCCAAACTTCAATTTCTTAAGACATTTAATGCAATTATTATAATTTCGAAAGATATTGAATGTAAAACATCATCATGCTTTCTTACGTGATGATATATCTTCGTGAATACATAGTTGAACACAATTACTTAATTTTAGAGCAAAGTATTTGATAACTAGAAATGAATAGGTTGATGCAAGTTCATAAAAATCAAGGAGACAATTCTGGGATTCAAAGAAATTTGTCTTCCTTTTGCTCAAGCATTGAGAAAGGACTGTCACAAAGCTAAACCAATTTTCAAATCACTTAGAGATCTTACTTACCAGAAGTAATTACATTGGTTGTTAGCGTTTATGATCTCATTTGCAAAGAGAGGAATTTGAGGTTATTTTATAAAAGAATCATAAATGTTTTGAGGCATCGTTACCCACTAAAAGCACTAGCAGCAGCTTTTCTTAGATTTTTTTTAAATGTAGAAATCAAACTACTTTTTGCTTCCCTATTCAAATAAACTTCACAGTAACTTCTCTTATCATTTTCATGTACCATTTAAATATTGTTTCAGATAAATGTTAAAGGAAAGAGAAGGGAAAAAAAAGTTTTGCTTTATATTTTAATATTTACATTAAAATATTGTTAAGGAAATCACTTTTGCTTTCCTAAATTTAGGGTACTACTATTAGTTCTCTTGGTGTTTTTTTAGTTTACTAAACAACAAGAGAATCTGTTTTAAGCAATTGTTTTTTTAAAGTTTTACCTACATTTATGAAAGAGAATGTGTTTTAGGGAAGCTGCAAAAGCACTTTTATGTCCTTGGATATTTCTAAAAATATTTTGCTCTTTGGATTTTTAGCTTTTTTGGTTTTGCATGTTCTCTTGTGAGGGTCGATTTGTATTTCTTCTTCCTTTTTTTTTCTCCTCTTCTTCTTTAATATATCGTGCTAAATTACCTAGCGGAGGCTAACGTGCCTTAGTAATCTGTCTTTCTCAGGCAGTCAAACTGATGGAGGATAACCAGCGACTAAAACAGGTATCAGGTCTTGAATTTCTTTATTTTTCTTTTCCTTTTTTTTCCCCTAATTTCTGATCAATTGATGGAAAATGTCTCTTTCCGCAGATGGAAAATCAGTTTAACATTAAAACACATGTAATTGAACAAGGTCAATCATCTGAGTCAATCACCAATATTTGCAGCTCAGCTGATCTTCCTCAAGACCTGGATAACAACACTTCTCTCAAGTTGGGGCAAGTTTGAAACATTCCAACACTAATTTTGTCTTACTGCATGATTTTCTAGCTAGCTATAAATAATATTTAGTTAGATTTTTTTTTTTTTTTCTAATTGTGTGTAGTTAGATTAAGAATTCAATCCTAGGATTCCCTAAGTTAAATTTTAATTTTTATGGTCCTTATATTTGAAGAAATGAAATTAAAGGAAAAGAAAGTAAACACAAAATTATGTGGCTCGGTCTATGCGCTACATTCATTGGTTAAAACCTTCGAGGCTATATTTTCGCTCTTATTCTTGATGATGTTTACAATACCAATAATCCATTTTTATAGGGAAAAATGTGGAATGTGAATACAATATAAATAAGGTAATGTCACAATTATATGGAAATATATTATAACAGGATTTACTATATATAAGCACATATATAGTTTTAGTTTCGATACAACTTGACCAAACAGATGGATCTGTCCTAGTGTTTATCTATTTTTTTTTTTTCCTAATACAATTGGGAAAAAAGGGCTACATGGGAGTAGTGTTTATCTATTTACTATTATAACAATATATTCTTCTAACATTTGTGTCTTGCAGGTTACCTTTCCCTAGCTAACAGATCATTTTGAAAGATAAAGAAGGTCAAGAATTCATGCGACACATTTTGTCAATTGAAAAACAAGTATAACCGATTTGTTTTCGCAAGGTGCATGATCAAAGAAAGCCGGCCGCTGTATGTATATGGTGTTCTATTGTCTTATGGACTTCTGCCAAAAAAAAAAAAAGGAAAAATAAAAATTGTCTTATGGACACACAGGCATAGCCAGGGGTAGGCGAGAGGGAGCAAATTCCCCCTGCCCACCTAAAAACATTGAAAAAATAGATGGGATTCTATAAATAAATGATTCCCTAGCTAGGATTTGATTGACTTTCAAAAGCATTGGAAAAATAAATGGAATTCTACAAAGGAAATGATTTGGATTCGGAACATAATGCAAAAAGCCAATAATAGGCTGAAAGATTTGTTCCCATTTGGCCCATTAAGAAAAAAGATGACATGCTATATTCATTTTCCTGTTGATTGTATCAATTAGTTGATTATGTCACTTATAAAGATGTTTTACTGAGTTTATTCTAGTTAATTCATAAATTTTATGTTATTCTAAAGCAAAGAAGGATAGTCTTTTCACTTCTATCTTTTGACATTTTTAAATATAAGACTTCTCGATCTTCGGGAAATGCTCTCCCCTTTAAGAATTTTAAATTCTATATGATTAAGGTTATGTTTAATTTCCTTTTGAATAACATGAATGAGTAATACTAGAAGGAGAATTTAAGTCTTTTTTGAATATTTTTAAAAGTGATGTGGCTTTTAAAATTATTATTTGATTAAATTTAATAGTGAACAATTACAAGTTTAATGATGATTTTAAAAGGTACATCACTTTTGGGAGGATTTAATGACGACTTGGATCCTCCCTGTAGCCTTACTTAACATGAAGATGAAAACAATAAAAATGTATATCCTGCATAATTTTCCTCAAACTAATCTTTCTTTGCCATAAAAAAATTAAAAAAAAAACAAAAAAACAAAAAATTAAAAAATTAAAAACAAAAAACATATAGTTTTCTTAACTCTATTGTACTTTCCAAATTTATTTTGTGAATAGAAAAATATATACAAGAGAATTTCCATTTTATAACTCATTAATGTTTAGGATGAGTGAAAATGTATTTTAAATATGTAATTAGTCAGCCTATTCTCTTAACTAGTGATTTTAGTATTCTTGGTTTTTGGAGTAACTTTTTTTTTTTTTTTATGTAAGTTTTTGGAATACTTAACACTACATAGTTTTATATCACAGTTAACTTTTTTTTGTAAGTTAATTGATTAGTTATAGATGTTAGAAATTAGTTTTACACGTGTAAGCTTATAATCTTATCTCTTGTGTATATTTAGCTTTAGATGTAAACAGTAACTCAAGTAACTCATTTAAGTTTTCCACATTCAATACATAACTCTACTTCTCTTTGTTTTCTGTTATGGTATTAGAGCCATAGCGCTCTTCTACAAAACCGTTTCTTCTTCTGCCATTAATGTTCCTTCAAAGCTTCTCAAAGCTTCTATTTTCATCTCAAAGCTTCTTTATCTGAATTAATGGTGATCATCACACCTGAATTCTCAACTTCCGAACCTCTTCCATCTGACATTTCATCAAATCTGTTCTTCCTTCACCATGGCGATAATCCAGGAACTGTAATAGTTTCACAGCCTCTATATGGTGACAATTTTATCACTTGGCGGCGATCAATGATGATGGTGCTGGTGGCTAAGAACAAATTTGGATTTGTCGATGGAAGCATCCCAAAGCCTTGATTCTTCAATTCATGCTTGGGTACGTTGCAACAATATGCTCCTGTCATGGCTTCTTAATTCGGTGACTAAAGAAATAGCAAATAGAGTCATCTTTATTGACACCGCTGCTGATATGTGAAAAGACCTCAATGAAAGATTCTCGCATAGCAACGGACCTCGCATCTTTCAGCTGCAGAAGGCCATATCCGCCCTCACACAGGGTACCAACTCTGTAAGTGGTTATTATACTCAACTTAAGAGTCTATGGGATGAGCTTGCTAGTTTTCGCCCCATTCCAGAGTGTTCTTGCAATGGACTGAAAGTACTCCTAGATTTCCATGCTCAGGAGTATGTATTCCATTTTCTTATGGGACTCAATGAGTCTTTCTCTCAAGTAAGAGGTCAAATCCTCTTGATGGATCCTCTTCCATCCATCAACAAAGTTTTTTCCCTAGTCATTCAAGAAGAAAGGCAAAGAGAAGTGGCTCTTTCTTACTCTTTGCCTGTTGAGCATATTGCATTGATATCCAAGATCAATATCAATTCACAAGGAAAGCCTTACAAACCACAATCTACATCTCGTAGAGAAAGGCTGACCTATACACACTGTGGCTTGCTTGGTCATGTAGTTGATAAGTGTTATAAACTACATGGTTACCCTCTAGGCTACAAGAATAATAAAAATAGAATTCACAATCATTCTACTCATCAAGTTCAGTAATCATCCTCTAAAGATTTTACTATCCAATCAATGTCGACTTCTCTGCCTATCACTCCGGAGCAGTGTAAGCAACTACTAGCCTTGATTCAACCTCAAATGACTCAAACCTCAACCTTTGCCAATCAAGTAGGTAGTACATCTCCTACTTAAGACCATGTGTTTTCCAATATGGCAAGTAATTCTTCTTTTACCCTACATTTTGTATTTTCTGTTTCACATATTTTCAAATTACATAGTTCATGTCATAGTGGTGTTTGGATCATTGCCACACTGAAGCTACTGACCACATGGTCAGTTCCATCAATTTTTTCACTTCCATTACATCTATAGTATCTCGAAACGTTAGATTACCTAATGGTGCTTTTGCTGAAGTAACTCATGTAGGCATAGTGAAACTTTCAGACAATTTCATCCTTATAAATGTTCTTTGTGTCCCATCATTTTCATTCAATCTCATCTCTGCCAGTAAACTTACCAAAAATGTTAAATGGTGTTTCATTTTCTTTGGTGGTTTTTGCTTTGTTCAAAACTTGCTCACTTGGAAGACGATTGGGTTAGGTAAGGAAAAATGTGGCCTATTTCACTTGCTGTTGCATAATGCCTCTAAGTTGCGTTCCTCTATTTCCATCTCAACAAGTACCAATGCTTCATCCTCCACACTTTCGTCTCCATTCAAGTATGCTTCTACCAATGTGTGGTATTATCGTTTAGGTCATATTTCTAATTCTAGAATAAATCTGTTGCATTCATTAATTCCTTCCATTGAATGTAATTCTGCTGATATATGCACTGTTTGCCCTTTGGCAAAACAGCGCAAACTTTCATTTCCTGTTAGTACATCAACATCTCAATCTGTTTTTAAGATGATCTATTGTGATATTTGGGGCCCCTTTTTGGTCCATTCAATAAATGGTAGTCGCTACTTTTTTACTATTGTCGATGATTTCAGCCACTATACTTGGGTTTGTTTGCTTCACTCTAAATCCCAAACAAGGCAGCTTATTCAAATTTTCTTTTCTTTAATTCACACTCAATTTAATGTTGATATTAAAATCTGCGTTCGGATCATGGTTCAAAATTCTGTATGCCTGATTTTTATCATTCCAAAGGAATTATTCATCAAAATAGTTGTGTTGAAACTCCACAACAAAATTCTGTTGAAACTCCACAACAAAATTTTGTTGTGGAGCGTAAACATCAACACTTCCTAAATGTTGCCTGTGCCTTAATGTTTCAAGCACATTTACCTTTAAAATTATGGGGGGATTGCATCTTAACCTCTACACATATCATCAATCGCATCCCTACTCCCAATCTATCAAACAAATCTCCTTATGAGATTTTGTTCTCTAATCCTCCATCTTATCTTCACCTCAATGTCTTTGGCTGTCTTTGTTTTGCCTCTGCTTTACTCAGAGATAGAACAAAATTTGATCCTAGGGCACTTCCCTGCCTATTCCTTGGTTATCCCATTGGTATTAAAAGATACAAACTTCTTAACCTCAATACTCAATCAATTATAATCTCTTGCCATGTCATAATCCATGAACACATATTTCCTTTTGCATCTCCTATTTCTCAATTTGATTCAAGTAGATGCTTAGTTTTACGTTCCCCTTTAATTGAACAATCTACTTTTCATCATCCTAATGCATCAAGTCAGACTACATCACATCCTCCTTCATTACAACTAATCCCTTCAATTCCTATACTGCATTAGATTTATCACAACTTTCTGCAATACATTCTATTGCATCAGTTCCATCAAATTCTCTTGCAAGCAATCCTCCTACAATAAACCCTCCTACATTAGATATATTACCTGTTATTCCACTTAGAAAATCTACTTGATATACATGCAAACCAAGGTATTTACAGCAATATCATCGTAACTCGGCTGCTCAATCCTCTTCTCTAATTGTCTTTCCAAATGCAGCTTTTGAATCAGGTAATTTATATAGCCTTGCCTCTATTCTTGGTTATCAAATGCTTTCACCTACTTACAAACACTTTAGCCTTTCAGTTTCTTCTCCAGTGGAACCTAAGTTTTACCATCAAGTAGTTTCTTCTCCTTAATGGCGTGAGGCCATGGCTGCAGAAATCAAAGCCCTTGAGGATAACAACACTTGGACTGTTACTAATCTTCTTCTAGGCAAGCACCCCATCAGTTGCAAATGGGTGTATAAGATTGAGTATAAATCCAATGGTTAGGTCGAGAGATATAAAGCTCGGCTCGTTGCAAAGGGGTACACTCAGAAGGAAGGCTTAGATTATTGTGATACCTTCTCTCAAGTGGCTAAATTGACCACTTTCTGAGTACGCCTTGCTCTTGCATCCATTTAGGGATGGCATCTTCATCAGTTAGATGTTAACAACGCATTTCTTCATGGCAGTTTAGAGGAAGAGATTTACATGCAGCTCCCTCTTGGTTATGCTAGTAAGGGGGCACCTCAATTCTGTCATCTTTAGAAGTCTCTCTATGGCTTGAAGCAAGCTTCCAGGTAGGGGTTCTACCAAGTTTTCAACCACCTTAATTGGACATGGCTTCACACAGTTGAAATCAAATTATTCTTTATTTGCAAGAGTCCAAGAATCATCCTTTGTTGCTCTTTTAGTCTATGTCGATCACATTGTAATTGCAAGTAATGACTCAAGCAATTTCAACTCTCACTGCATTTTTAAATTCTGCATTCAAGTTAAAGGACCTTGGACTTGAGATTGCCCGCAACTCCAAAGGCATATCTGTTTCACAGCGCAAATATGCACTTGAGATCCTAGATGATGCTGCTGTCTTGGCTGCTAAACCAGCACCTGTTCCTATGAAGCCTAACATCAAGCTATCTTGTGAAGAAGGGGATTTACTCAGTGATCCCACCATCTTTCGACGAATGATTGGTCGATTGGTTTATCTCACCATTACACGGCCAGATATTTCATTCTCTGTCCAGCTCGTTAGCCAATTCATGGATTCTCCATGCAAACCTCATTTGGATGCAGCATACAAAGTCCTTTGTTACATCAAGTCTTCACCGGGACAAGGGATTTTTGGTTCCACTTCCTCTTCCTTGCATCTCAAAGCCTTTTGTGATTCGGACTGGGTTGGTTGTCCAGACACCAGACATTCGATGACTGGCTTCTGTCTTTTCTTAGGGAAATTCTTTAATCTCCTGGAAATCGAAGAAACAATACACAGTTTCTCATTCTTCTACCGAAGCAGCATATCAATCCATGGCTACTGTGACATGTGAACTTTCTTGGTTAACTGCATTACTGAAGGATCTTTAGCTCCATCATTCTCAACCATTTGGTTTTCTGTGATAGCCAGGCTACTTTGCATATTGTAGCTAATCTTGTCTACCACGAAAGAACCAAACATATCGAAGTAGATTGTCACATTGTCCGTGACAAACTATCTGAAGGCCTGATTCGCACTCTGCATGTCCACTCTCCTCACCAACTCGCGGATCTCCTCACAAAACCCTTGCACGCACTTCTTTTCACCAATTACTATCCAAAATGAATGTTCATACCATATTCCATCCATCTTGAGGGGGCATAACAGCATATAGTTTTATATCATAGCTGTATATTGACAACTGGCCATCTTAATTAGTTAACTGATTAGTTATAGATGTTAGAAATTAGTTTTACACGTGTAAGCTTATAATCTCATCTCTCGTGTGTATATATATATAGCTTTAGATGTAAACAGTAACTCAAGTAACTCATTTCAGAGAAAAATATAAAAAAGCCCCCCATACTGACAGCCTAATTTGAATGAGCTCTCTGAAATGACAAGTGGGCTATTCCGACCCAACAAACTACCAAAATGGTATAAAAAAGCCCATTTTCAAAACTTTTTCCTAAAATACCCTTAGTTTTCAATAAAATAATAATAAACTTTTAATTTTTTTTTTTTTTTCGGTGACACACCGGAACCTCTGGCGACGAGCTCGTGAGGCGACAACATCTGTTCGTCGCCTCCGTCGTCGTCGTACACTGCAGCGAGCATCCCGTTCCTCCTCTTCGCCATGGCCTCTGAAAGCACCGGCACCTTCATTGGCACCGACTGGTTTCGACACTGTACGAGCTGCGGGCACTCCCTCTCCGGCGGTCTCGGGAACATCGGGACCGCTTTCGACAACGATGACGTGAACGATATCGAAGGTTTTTGGTATAGAAACGGCACGGTAGCCATCGGCCTCGGAAAGTGCAACGAGAATACCGAGGGCCGTTTCTTGTTGGAAATCCAATCGTTGATGGTGGTGGCGGTGGTCATCGTAGTGGCTGGGTTCGGCGAAATCAGTGGTCTAGAAGAACTTGGCTTCGTTGAGCTCGTCTCCTCCAGCCACTGTGGATGCGTCTGCGGAGGAGGAGGGTGGTGAGAAGGAGAAGACGTCGAGGAAACGGTCGGAGGAGGGTGACCGGCGGTGACGATAGCCGGTGGATTCCATTCTAATACGGGGTTTGAGAATTATTATTGGAAAAAAAAAAAAGTTAAAAGTTTATTATTATTTTATTGAAAACTAGGGTAAATTTAGAAAAAGTTTTGAAAATGTGGCATTTTTTTATATCATTTTGGTAATTTGTTGGGTCGGAATAGCCCACTTGTCATTTCAGGGGGTTCATTCAAATTAAACTGTCAGTATGAAAGACTTTTTTATATTTTTCCCCTCATTTCAGTTTCCCACATTCAATACATAACTCTGTTTCTCTCTTTTCTGTTGGTGCTAACTTTGATAATGAATGATTACGAATGAGTTTTTATTTTTATTTTTTTTATTTTTTATTATTATCATAGTTGTTCTACGAAAATTCTTACCAAAAAAAGAAGAAGAGAACGATCCAGAGGAGAACTTTTAAGCTATGGGCCTACATATTACTAGATTCTGTTAGGCAATCTCATACGACCGAAAAAATGGCAAACCCATCAAATTGGTATCTCATTTTCTTCAAATTAATACTTTTTTTTAATCACCAAATTATTACGTGTTAATCAATCAAAAGTTCTCTTTTTTTTTCTTTTTTTTTTGTCTTTCCTTCTCAGAGTGAAAATGAACATTTTTGTTCTGCTTTTGGGTCGGAGAGAAATAAATTGAGATTGCCAAAAGTAGCAACCAAGATTTGAATTATGAAACGTGTTAGCTAGTTAATTATCTGAGTAATATTAATGTCCCCATAAAGTTAATGTTACATATGAGGCCTCATTCTGCATATATATATATATATATATATATTTTTTTTTTTTTTTTTTTTTTATTTTTTTTTTTTTTTTGAAACCAGAACATGAAGTTCTAGAGAGCCATAGAATTCCAGGAGTTTACAATTCTTCCATAATTTAGAAAGAAATTAATAAATGATTCAAAATAGAAAATTGACATGATAGAATGAATAAAGGCAAGTTTAACTAGATGAAAGCAATCAAGCTCAGCCCAATAAACTTAGCCGATACCTAAAAGCAAGCTCATTTCCATGAGCTTCCAAAGAAAGAACGATGCATTGCACGTATAATGGTTTTTTCTTTGTAGGTTGACCATGGAAACGGCACCAAGCATATTTGTTTGAGTTTAATTTTTATAGGACCTACCATAAATCAGGTTATTTGTGCCCTCCAATAACAACTTGTCACATCAGATTGGAACAAAAAAAATAATAATACTTTAAGCCAAAAACACTTGATCACACCAAACCCATCTAAACAAACATTCAGGTTATTTTAGTACGCGAAATAGCTAATATTTGGAATAACCCTTATTAAAAATGAAATGAATAGAATAAATTAGTCTTGTAATAGTCATTCTGATGGTCAAGAGGGAATGATTATTCATTCAATTGAGAGAATAATCATTCTTCTTAAATTTAAGAGGAATGATTATTTCCTCAATTGAATGAATAATCATTCTTTCATGGCCATCGGAATGACTATTTTAAGACTAATGCATTTCACTCATTACATTCTTAATAAAAACTATTCCTTAGAATAATCATTCTGCGTACCAAACGTGTCCTCCGAGTTTTGTGGCATTCTCAAGCACCACCGCTCCCTTCTTGAGCTTAGGCCTCCAAGGGTTATCTTCTCCTTCTTGATCTCTTGCATGTCAGGAGTGGCTTGTTCTAGCTGGAATAAGGAATTTGCCCGCCACCAACTCTTTTAGACCTTCACAGTATCCCCCTGAGTTCCCCCACAATCGCTCTACATCCACCAAGCCTTTGGGTTCGACCACCTAGAATCACCTTCCTTCTTCTTCTTTTTATTAAAAAAATTTTATTTATTTTTTTAATTTTATTATTTTGGTTATAATTTATTTTTTAAATTTATTATTATTATTTAATAAATTTTTGTTTTAAAGAAATGAGGAGTATTATTAGAAGAATAATATAAAAGTGGTCACATGCGTGACACGTTTTCCATCGAATATATCAGTTAAGACTGATGGATGAAGTTAAGTTACAATAACATGGTAGTTTAATAGACCCAAATATCACAGCTATCAATTTATGGGACTACATAAAAAATGACTGTCAGTTCAGGGGTTAATACATATTAATTAACCTAAAACTTTAGAAATTTTAACTTAACAACTGTACTTTAAAACATTTTTATCATCTCATGAATGGTTAATCATAGACTATTTCATTAACGATCTCTTTAAAACTTTACTGTAAAACTTATTTCTTGATCATCTATGAATGGTTAAGTCATAAACTATTTAATAAGTGTTGTTTTTTAAACTTTTGCTGGAAAACTATTTCCTTTCCCCCACTTTTGTACTATTTCTATTATATAATGTAGGGTTGGCGAATGTTACATCTTATGACTAGAGGATGAGACTAATTATTTAGGAAATATTCATTGATCGATTGGGTGGTTAACAACCCAATGTGGCACAACCCAATGTGGCACATTCAGTGATGATTTAACTTTGACCACTTCTTGAGCACTCCACTTGCTATTGCCTATCTCTTTACAAGATGCCGGTATAACTTTTTTACCGTAAGATCCAGCTCTTTTAACTCTTACATTAGTTTAACTTTAACTTTCACAACAATAATGGTTATATCGCATAAAATAACCATAACGTTTTTTAAAAAAACTTTAAATGATAATGACTTCACTTTTTGGTAGCACGAACTTAAATGAAACTCTTATCGTAAAACTTTTCGTAGACAAATTCTACTTTCATAAAAGCAACATTTACTTTTTACAAAACTAACTTTATCAACAGTGACTTCTGTTTATTTATCTAAAAAATATATATATAGACCTCATTGCCCCCGTAACAAAATTAATACTTTATTTAAGAAAAATTCTTTACAAAATGAAAAATTTGTCTTCTTATGCAAAAGTTTCCTTTCCTTTCCTTTATTCTCTCCCTTTCGGATTATAACAGAGCACCATCTCTGTTTTGTTAAGAAGAAGCCCCTTCTAGAAATTCTGGAGCGGGTAACTTGGTTTTTCTTTTTTTTTTTTTTTTCTCTAAACTTATTGCACATGGCCAGGCGGCCCTAGAAGCTTCAAAAAAAAAAAAAAAATCACGTTGCTTGCGTAAGAAGCATTACGTAAGCTCCTTTACGTGATGCTTCCAACTTCTTCTACTTTCTTTCTTTTAGTAGTTCTAACAAAGTTCCACGTAAGGGACCTTTTAAAGCAAGCTTTAATTTTTTTATTTTATTTTTTAAATTTCTTTATTATTATATTAACTTATATGGGCGAAAAGGCCCCTCTCCTAAAAAAATCTTCTTGGTGAATTACGATAACGCCCTTTCTATTTCAAAAAAGACGTCGTCCTTTTGGGCTATTTACTCAATTGCCCTTCTTCAATTTTAAGTATTCCCAAACTGCCATTCTATTAATCTTTTACTCAACTGGCCCTTTTTTTAAAATATTTTAGGATCAGTTTATAACAACCGGTTTTTATTCTTTAACCTTAAATAAGACCATTTAATTAATCAAACCTTACCCTTAATTATTTAAAACTCTTATTGTCCTCATAATTGTTTCTTAAACCTCTTTACTATTTTTAGAATCCTCTTGAAAATTAAAAGTCTATTTAAAATCATTGATCAGTTATTTCAATAACGCTTCACAACAAAATTAAAATCCTAAATCCCCAAAATTGAAACCAAAATTATTTAATTACTCAATTGTAATGCCACCATAACCTTTAAAACATGTTTGTTCATTAAACATGTCTGAAGTCCCACTTAATTAACTTTTCCCATATAATTTAGAGAATAATTTCTTAAAATTCACTGATCTAGTGCTTTATTTCTAAAAGCTAAAAATCGTGGTATTACAACTATTCTTCCTTATCTCTTAGACACTACAAAAAATGAGTTCATTAGCAACCAAATTATGAGCAGTCAATCAAAAGTGGCCACCACTTCTCAAAGTGGCTGCTAATAATCAACTATTAGTGGCCATTCCACGCCGCTGCTAATAGTGTGTGTACGGACTACCCTTCCCGCACCAAAGGTCAATAGCAACCACGTTTGTGGCTGCTATTGATCTATCATCAACGGCCAATTTTGAATGTGGCCGTTGATGATCTTTTATTTTAATTATTTAATGATAGATCAACAGCAGCCACTTTGAAGTGGCTGCTGTTGATCTATCATCAACGGCCAATTTTGAATGTGGCCGTTGATGATCTTTTTATTTTAATTTTTTAATGATAAATCAACAGCAGCCACTTCAAAGTGGCTGCTGTTGATCTATCATTAACGGCCAATTTTGAATGTGGCCGTTGCATGATCTTTTTATTTTAATTTTTTAATGATAGATCAACAACAGCCACTTCAAAGTGGGGGTGCTGTTGATCTATCATCAACGGCCAATTTTGAATGTGGTCGTTGATGATCTTTTATTTTAATTATTTAATGATAGATCAACAGCAGCTACTTTGAAGTGGCTGCTGTTGATCTATCATCAACGGCCAATTTTGAATGTGGTCGTTGATGATATTTTTATTTTAATTTTTTAATGATAGATCAACAGCAGCCACTTTGAAGTGAAGTGGCTGCTGTTGATCTATCATCAACGGCCAATTTGAATGTGGCCGTTGATGATCTTTTTATTTTAATTTTTAATGATGATCAATAGCAGCCACTTTAAAGTGGCTGCTGTTGATCTATCATCAATGGCAATTTTGAATGTGGCGTTGATTATCTTTTTATTTTAATTTTTTAATGATAGATCAACAGCGCCACTTTCAAAGTGGCTGCTGTTGATCTATCATCAACGGCCAATTTTGAATGTGGCCGTTGATGATCTTTTTATTATTATTAGTTTTTTATAAAAAAAATCATATTTAATCCCTAAGTTTCATCTGATTTGAATTTAGACCTTCAATTTTCAATTTTAAGAAAAAGGTCCTTAAGTGTTACTTAATTTTGAAATTGATTCATTTATCACTTTATCGTCAAAGTTAACAATTTTCTATTTATCATGTATGTCTCATTTGACATATCAGGTTTATCTCAACATCAGAGTTAATAGTTTTTTCTTTAATTCTACAAATTTAAAAGGTTAAGCTGGCAAAGAATATGGTTTTTGTTTTTAGAGTTAGGTCTTTTATTTTGTTTTTTTTTTTTAATGAATGAATTGACGTGGAGATTTATCTCCATCAAATTGTACATCTTGAAGATTTATTCGATGTGGTCGACCGTGAGAAAGAAGAACAATGTACAAATTCGTTAGTAGTGCTAGGCACTGGAACTTGGCTTAACTTGACTGAGGAAGAAAAACAAAAATTATAGTATATTAAAATCATATTTGCCTTTTAAAATTATATTAGACTATTAAAAACATATTTCCTATTAAACTTATAGGATTGAAGCTTTAATTGAATATACGGTCGATATAGGGCGTTAGTTTGATCGGTCGTGACCTCAACATGTTATATAGATCAAGACATTATATAGGATTGCTCAATATCACTAAAAATAAAAACATTTTCCTTGACTTGGTGGCAATATTAGCCCGATCAATCTTCATACAATTAAAACATTATATAGGGGTGCTCAATACTCAAATTATTCAAATCACTATATAATTGCTAGTTTCTCGAAATATACTTTGTATACATGTTATGTTTGCTTTCCTCTAAACGATCAATCGATAGATCATTGTGCTTTGATTTGATCGATTATGATACGATTTAAATGATCAATCCAACTTGACACAATTAAAGGTTTTATTGAACATCTGGTTGATCCTTGTGTTTTGGTTCGATCGATGTAGTGCGTTAGTTTGATTGAT
>FXXK01001617.1:0-167430 GCA_900184695.1 Betula pendula | reverse complement strand
CGTGACCTCAACATGTCATATAGATCTAGATATTAAATAGAATTGGTCAATACCATTAAAAATATATATATATTTTCCTTAACCTGGTGGCGATATTAGTCTAATTGATCGTTATATGATGAAAACATTATATAGGGTTGCTCAATACTCAAATTATCCAAATTACCATCTAATTGCTAGTTTCTCAAAATACACTTTGTATACATGTCATGTTTGTTTTATTCTACACGATAAATAGATTATATATGTTCAATGATTCTTGGTTGTTATATCTCTGTTGGTTGATTTATGGTTTATTTTTTGCTAAGTGTCTTGCATTTCATTGTTTAGGGTTTGTGTTTTTGGTATTTTTGTGGATAGTTTGAAAAATAGTCAATGGGTTGTAACATTACTTTTATAATCGGAGTTTTTTAATCACATTTATGATGTTATATGTATTAAAAAATTAAGAATCTATAATGTAGACATTTAGGAAATCTATATATATTATGTGGTAAAATTCTTATTGTTGTGAAGTGTGAGTTGGTGATGGTTAGGTTTGTGAATTTGAGGAGATTGGATTTGAACTTAAATTATGAATGTCTAGCTTGTGGGTATGAAATGGTCTGTACAATGATTTGTGTGTGTTTTTGTTCAGTTTTTGTCATGAATTTAGCTTCGAGTTTTTGTGGAGTGGGAGCTTGTGGGGTATTTTGGGTGGTTAGGATTGTGAATTGCATGGAAGTGGTTTTTTTAAAGCTTAAATTTTTTATTTTCAGCTTTTGTGAAATGCATTTGTAAGGTTGATTGGGCGACTAAGTTTGTAAGTAGGAGGCTTAGCAGCAAGGAGCTTGAGGCTCCCTTCAACAGGGAGCCTTGGAGTGTCAAGCTCCCTGCGTAGCTAGGGAGCATGAGCGTCATAGCTCCCTGCTGCAGCAAAGAGCATGCTGTCATGCTCCCCTGCTGCAGCAGGGAGCAACATAGCTCCCTGCTGCAGCTGGGAGCATGCTGCAGGGAGCATGTCTCCCTGCCCTGCATCCCTGGCTGCAGCAATACTTTATTGTTTCTGTTTGGCATTGTATTGCTTGAACTTGCAATACTTTAATTGTTCTGTTTGCATTTTATTTTTTTAACTACTTTAATTGTTGACTACCAGGGATGGTTTGCATAATGAACTGGAGAAGTTAAGGGATGAGCAGAGGTATATAGAAAATGATTTATCCAACATTCAAATTCGGTGGCACACTATCAGCATTACATGTATGGCTTGCTCACCTACTATTGGTATTTTCATGAATATATGATCATTGTGAATAATTATTTTTATAGGGAATATTACTAAATGTATCTAGAAATACAGTGAAGAATTACTACTTGAGTAGAACTCGGATTTGTTGTCTCTTTATACATTTCAAGCATGTAATTTTATATAGTGTTTTTGCATATGGATATCTGTTTCTCTCCAAATGTTTTCATTTTGTTTTGAAAGAATAGTAAGTTCTTTTCATTATCCACATTTGTCTTTTATAGTTGTATGTGCTGCATGACTCTCTCTCTCCTAACTCCCTTTCCTCCCACATTAAGGTATTAGCTATTATTGATATTTGGTCTTATTTTTTTTGTTTAGATTGAATCCCAATCTCCTCAATATATCAAAGACTTATGTTGTTTCAATTTCTCTATTCTTAAAACAATAATAATTTGACACACATTGGTGGGCTTGGTATTTAATATGTTGATCTTTCATAGGGAAGCTGAATAGTCATTCTTATTTTGAAAATTGAAGTTATATACCTACATGTTTGGGTAAAAAGAAAATAAAATGATCATTGGAATTGCTTAATGAAGATGAAACTGGATCCATCTTCAATTTGGAATTTGTTTTTTCATTAATGTTTTTCTTAAAAAAAATAAAATATTATTAGTAGTGACATTATTATTAAAAAAATAATGTTTTATTTTTTTAATTTTTTAAAGGTTGTTAGCAGCCACAAGGTGGCTGCTAATAATTTAATCATTAGGGGCAATTTTAGTTTGGCCGTTGATGTTTTATTATTAGGGGCCATTTTAGTTTGGCCGTTGATGTTTTATTATTAGGGGCCATTTTAGTTTGGCCGTTGATGTTTTATCATTAGGGGCCACTCTAATTTGGCCGTTGATGTTTTATCATTAGGGGCCACTCTAATTTGGCTGGTGATATTTTATCATTACCGACCACTTCTACTTCCGGTTGGGTAGAATTTCAGCATCCACGATTTTATCATTAGCGGCCATTTTTTTGGCTGCTATTAAGTGATCATCAATGGCCACTATAAAAATGGTTGGTGATGATCATCAGCGTCTACTTTTCTGTAGCCACCACATCAACGGCCAAATGTGGCTGCTATTGATCATCAGGGGCCATAAAATGTTTATTAGCGGCCAAAAAAAGTGGCTGTTAATGAGCTAATTTTTTGTAGTGAGAACTGCCGAGGCCCCCCCTCTGCCAACCATCCCAACACTTCAATCTTTAATTGTTCAATGTTAGGTTTTGGCATTCTAGCATGTATAGTGCTCGGAATTGTTGTATAATATGTTATGATAAATAATATTTCAAAATAATTACACATGAAAGTATAGGAATTTGTGTGGTTTCTTAAATATGAGGTATATGTTGATTGGCGTAGATGATCAAGAACAAATTTATTAACAATAGATTAAGTAGTTTAAAATAAAAAAAATTAGAATAATATATTTTATGTGCAAATAAATAAATGCCCACATCTAGTTAGTGAACTACAGTACGTTTGAGTTTGTTATTTGAAAAGGTATGATTTAAAAATAGTAATTTGAAAATAAAATTTTTAAAAACGCAGTCGAGCATTAAGCAAAATTACAGTTAAATCTTTTCAATCGTAGTTTAACCTTTAAAATTGTGAATTTTAAAAAAGCACAATCTTGCATGCGATTTAAAAACGTAGAAAATCTACGTTTTTAAATTGCAACTTTATAAAAACCCAATTCCAAATGATTTATTTTATGCGATTTGGTTTAAAATTACACTTTTAATATACGAAATCACAATATCAAACGTACCCTACATATGAATATGGGACAAAGCTCATTACCTAAAATAACCTTCTAATTTATTATGATTAAGGGAGCCACAAATCCCATAAAAAAGAGGAAACTAACTAAATATAAAGGGAAAATATGTCTTACCAATACTTAATAGATCCTTTTACAATGGATATGTTGAATGAATTGAGAATGTCACATAGAAAAACTTAGGGGCGGAGCTATATATGTTGAAGGGTGGGGGGGAACATGGCAACCCCAATTTTTTTTGAAAAGCCCATACAGACAGTATTTTTATATGAAGGTCTCGGCAAAAATTTTGTCTTGGCTCCTCCAAAGTTTCTGTTTTTGCTTCTCTCCAAAGTGGAAGGCAGACTTAATTTTACAAGACGTTGTGAAGCTACTGCCTATATGTACTTTTTTACTAGGACAAAATAAGCAATCTCTTTAGTCTCGTAAATCTTCCAGCTACAAGTCCAACGGCTCAGGGAAATAAAAGCTATAAAGTCCTATAGCTCATAAAAGAATAGCTACAAAGTAAATTAACTTTGACACTGCGTCAAAAAAAAAAAAAAAAAAAAAGCTACAGAGTCCATCAAAAGCCTCACTACTTATTTGTGTGACAGAGTTGCATCAGGCTTAACTTTGGTCTTCAAAGTCCAGCACCTCTATGCCTTATTATCTCTCTTTATGAGATGTATTTAATATAAAGTAGAATTGGAGTATAAAATGTAAGAGAAAGGCTTGTTTGTTTTTTTGATGCAGAAGCTCAAGATGGATATTTTGGATTGTTTTATTGGGATGGTCTGTCACACGGCCTCAAGCCCATCATCTAACTCACAAGTTCTGTGATTTTCTTCTTTGGTTTTTTGGAAATTATATTTAACTTCTTGTGTCTAATTTCCTTTTAAGACTTAGTACTTCCAATTTTGTTTTTTTAATAAATACATCTGAACTTCCAATAAAAATTTTTGTCTTCAATTTTTCTATAAATACACCTCACATTTTGAACTTGTTTTACTTTTATTTATTGACAAAATTTTTTGTCTATGGTATTATATTAAAACTTGATTTTAAATTCTGTCAACCTCCGGCATAGTAGTGATAGAGTCAACATGTTTAGTCCATATGTTCTTAAAAATGACCTAAAAAAATTTAGGAAAAAGCTATGTAACGTATTTTTGCTCGATTTTTAAAAGGTGCTTTTGTTTTTCTATTATTTTATCTGTATTTTATGCAATTGATTCATTAATGGTTATATTTATGATGGAAAACACGATTTTTTTTACAGGTTCATTAATTGTATTATTCGTGTTAAATTTGTTCATTGGTTTAAAAAAACTATGTGAACTCTCAAGATTTCATTATGTCCACAAACAAAATTTTTTAGATTCACCTCTGTATAGAGCAAATATATATATGTGTGTTTATTTTATTTAACATAAATTCGGAATCCGCACAAAAATTTGTTGGTTAACTAAACCTAATGAATGACAGGTTCTTTTATGCCCTTCCCCTATTTATCTCAGAAAAAAAAAGAAAAAAAAAAAAAACAGTATACTTGTTCTTTTTTTTTTCTTTTTGGAGTTAGTAATGTAAAATAAGAACTAATGATTGTTTGTAGTAGTTTTTCGTTCGACTATAATCTGGAAAACAAATATATATGGAATGTTAAATATTCGTTCAACCTGGTTTGAAAGAAATGAGAAATAAAGAAGGCAAAAGATCTAAAGCTTTGATTCCAATTTATCTTTTCGTGGAACTCGAAAAAAGAAAAGGAGTGAAGATTACAGTCGATGAGAAGGCGCAAAACATTGTCGGAAACAAATCTCACCTGGTAGGATCGTAGTCACCTTCGAAAGTATTTGAATATGATATGATATGGAGGGTTGTGGGGGACATGACGGGTACGAGGTGTACAAACATGTCATATATAATAACTTCAGTCCAGGGATCAGCGTGCAATCTGTACGGGAAGCAAACCTCACCATAAGTTGTTTGTATTGACCAAGAAAAGACTTACTTTCTTACTAGAAAGAGAATTAATAAGAAAAAAAAAGAAATGCCTTATTCTTCTAGATATCTCATTCATTCTCTTTCTTATCTATCTATATATATCTTAAAACTTTTGCTTGTTAGACGTCAACAGCTCTACAATCAATAAGCCTTGGATTGGTAATGGTAGGGTTCATTAATTCTTCTTCTTCACTCCGCACTGCTTCTGAAAACTAGGGTTTTTTTAGAGAGATTCTTGGCGAAATTTGGAAAAGTGCCGCTCTTTATATATATATACATATTAATATATATTATATATATATATATATATTATATATATATATATATATAAATATATCCTGTTTATGCAAAACCATCTTTTCTTTTTTCTTAATCCTTATACGCTACATGCCACTCCTCTCTCTCCTCACTTTTCCATTTATAGAATGCTTAATCAGTAGAAGACCGTACTGGTGAAGATGTGCTAAATTAATTGTTGTTGTCTGAAGGGTAGGTTAAATAACTTAAATTTTACTTATTTTCGATTTTTTCCTCCGTTTTTTTTCTTCTTTTTGAGAGAAGTGCGGTTTGGTACTGTATTTTTCATAACATCTTTATTTTAAAACATCTAAAACACGATTTTTTTTACAGGTTTCATTAATTGTATTATTCGTGTTAAATTTGTTCATTGGTTAAAAAAACTATGTGAACTCTCAAGATTTCATTATGTCCCAAACAAAATTTTTTAGATTCACCTCTGTATAGAGCAAATATATATATGTGTGTTTATTTTATTTAACATAAATTCGGAATCCGCACAAAAATTTGTTGGTTAACTAAACCTAATGAATGACAGGTTCTTTTTATGCCCTTCCCCTATTTATCTCAGAAAAAAAAAGAAAAAAAAAAAGAACAAGTATACTTGTTCTTTTTTTTTTTTTTTGGAGTTTAGTAATGTAAAATAAGAACTAATGATTGTTGGTAGTAGTTTTTCGTTCGACTATAATCTGGAAAACAAATATATATGGAATGTTAAATATTCGTTCAACCTGGTTTGAAAGAAATGAGAAATAAAGAAGGCAAAAGATCTAAAGCTTTGATTCAATTTATCTTTTCGTGGAACTCGAAAAAAGAAAAGGAGTGAAGATTACAGTCGATGAGAAGGCGCAAAACATTGTCGGCAAACAAATCTCACTGGTAGGATCGTAGTCACCTTCGAAAGTATTTGAATGTGATGATATGAGGGTTGTGGGGACATGACGGGTTACAGGTGTACAAACATGTCATATATAATAACTCAGTCCAGGGATCAGCGTGCAATCTGTACGGGAAGCAAACCTCACCATAAGATTGTTTGTATTGACAAGAAAAGACTTACTTTCTTTACTGAAGAGAATTAATAAAGAAAAAAAAGAAATGCCTTATTCTTCTAGATATCTCATTCATTCTCTTTCTTATCTATCTATATATATCTTAAAACTTTTGCTTGTTAGACGTCAACAGCTCTACAACCTCAATAAGCTTGGATTGGTAATGGTAGGGTTCATTATTCTTCTTCTTCACCCGCACTGCTTCTGAAAACTAGGGTTTTTTTAGAGAGATTCTTGGCGAAATTTGGAAAAGTGCCGCTCTTTATATATATATACATATTAATATATATTATATATATATATATATATTATATATATATATATATATATATATATCCTGTTTATGCAAAACCATCTTTTCTTTTTTCTTAATCCTTATACGCTACATGCCACTCCTCTCTCTCCTCACTTTTCCATTTATAGAATGCTTAATCAGTAGAAGACCGTACTGGTGAAGATGTGCTAAATTAATTGTTGTTGTCTGAAGGTAGGTTAAATAACTTAAATTTTACTTATTTTTCGATTTTTTCCTCCGTTTTTTTCTCTTTTTGAGAGAAGTGCGGTTTGGTACTGTATTTTTCATAACATCTTTATTTTAAAACATCTTATATAAGTTAAATGGACATGGCTTAGATGCTGTAATGTAGTATAAAATTTTTACATTACCTAAGCTTAATCCAAGTTAAATATAGTACTCTTTCTCTTTGTGAAAAGACTGATTTATTCTCGCACTTTAATTTTGTGGAAAGGTTAATTTTTTTTTTAGAATTGCTATACATTTTTTTGTCCTTATTTTTATCCTTTTATTTTTTAAAATTAACAAAATAAATTTTTTTTTTTAAAAAAAGAATAACTTTTTTAAAATTTTATTTTTCTTAATAATGTTTTGATTTTCTACACGATTCACATTAACTTAGCTTCTCCCTCTCTATATTTTTCATTCATAGGACTTTGAAGTTTCTCTCTCTGAGATATATACAGGTTTCATCTGATAATTGTTCCTCTTTTGTACAAGTATATATAGTTTTGACAGCTGCCATATATAACGTCTATTTCGTATTTCTTTCTACATATAAATCACTTTGTAAAGCGATTTTGGGAAAAATGACTCGGAGGAAAATCCAGATAAAAAAGATCGACAACACGGCGGCAAGGCAGGTGACTTTCGCTAAAAGGAGGAGGGGGCTGTTTAAGAAGGCTATGGAGCTCTCAACTCTCTGCGACGCTGAAATAGCTCTCACTGTCTTTTCTTCTACCGGAAAGCCCTTTCACTATGCCAGCTCAAGGTTTCTCTCTCTAGATCTCTCTCACTCATACGCATCTTTCTAGTACTTATAATAGAGTTATAGTCAAGTATATAAGTAATAGAAAAAGAGACGTTAAATATCAGCTCGATGGCTTTTGATGTGTACGTTGCTGTTACAGTGTCTTGTGATATATATTATGGACATAAATTTCATTCAACTTATTCTAATGCATGATAAGCATTATTTATTCACATTGAGTTCTCCAACTTAGGTTAGAGGAAATTACTGTTCATATATTATTGCTAACTATTTACCTCTTCACTCTAATCAATATTTTAGTTTCCCGATGTTTTAGATTTGCATTTACTTAATTTAAAGCTTCAATTCATGAGGCTAAAAAAAAAAAAAATTCATTTCGGGATTAATGCTAGCATAGGACTCTAGTTCACCTAAAAGTTATGGAACTTTTAAAATTATTAAATTTATGATAGTTGACTATTGAATTTAGGAGGATTCAATAGTGGAGCCAATAATTTATTGTTGTAGGGGCCGAACTAAAAATATAATAAAAGACAATTTAAAATCAAAATTAAGTAATTTTTCATACAATACATGTATCACAAAAATTATATCTACCAAAGTTTATAAATATGTGCTGGAAGTTGATAAAAAAAAAAAAGTAAACTGAAGGGTAGAGTGTGCAAAACAACCTTTTAAAAAAAAAAAAAAATTCGTAGAGAAAAGGACCAACAAAAAAATCTTAAAATTCATAAATTTAGAAAAAGAGACCAATAAAAGAGTTCAAAGCTCAAAGCACTTGTTATTAATATTGACTTATAAAAGGATACAACCTTACAACATATATAGCACAGGTGGTCTTTTTTTTTTTTTTTTTTTAGTGATATGACACATAGTTACTCTCTTTTCGTTCAACAAATTATTAAAGCATGTTAAATTTGTTTCACACAATAAAAAAACAAAAAAATGCATGTAAAGACTAGATTTTGGATGGCCATGAGGACAAATTTTTCAACCCTTTAGTAAATTCTTAGGAAAAGTTAATTTTTTTTGTCATACTTGAAGGGGCCATGGCCCCTTCAAGTACCAATGTGGCTCTAACACTAGGAGGACTCAAAAAGGGCTTAGGTCCTCCCTCGAGCATTACTCTAAATTAGGTGTTTCAACGTTTTCTTTCATTCCTAACGATCATTGTGTTTTTGCACTTCCTACTAAGTGAATATGCTTTTATTGTCTTTGTAAAATATAGCGACTACCTAAATGAATGATACGTATAGTGGACTAATTTATTGTTAAAGTATTGATTAAATAATTAAATTTACCTCTTCGTATTAGCTTAAGCTATTGAGACAGGTGGAGATTTAACATGATATCAGAGTCAAAGGTTCTGAGTTCGAACATTGACTCCGTCATTTACCTTCAATTTTAATTAAATATTTCACGTATTAGGTCTCACTTATTAAAAGGGAGTTTGAGCCCACACGTGAAGGGAAGTGTTAAAGTATTAATTAAATGATTAAAAGGGAGTTTAAACCCACACGTGAAGGGAAGTGTTAAAGTATTAATTAAATGATTAAATTTAAGCTTTTAGAATAAATGATTTAACATTTAGGAACATATTTTACGATTAAAATATATAGTTGATATACAAGTACAAAGCACATACTTTCAAAAAAAAAAAAGGAAGTACAAAGTATATGAATGGTATGATGCACAAATTTAGGAACATACTAATTTAGAAGACAAAGTACATGCTTTAGAAGACAAATTGTTGTCATGAAGCCACAAAATTGTGTTGTTTTGTTGATATCCTATTACACTGTAATTAGCTTATTGGTTAAAGTTCACATATTTCCTAAAACTACTACCTAATTGACAATATCTTTTTAAACTATAAAAAATTGTCAATGTCCTTCCAATGACAAAAATAACCTTAATAAAATAAAATAAAATAAATCTAAAAAATGTAAAAGTAAAAATTAAAAACAAAAAATAATTGAATTTCTTTTTTTTTTAAAAAAAAAAAAAAATACTACCCAATTGGCCAAATTATTTTTTTATTTTTTAAAAAAATTAAAAAATTAATTTTTTTTCTTTTGAATTTATAGGGGTGTTTTTGTTTTTTTGAAAAAAAATTGTAGGGTCATTTTGTCTATTTGCTGGCTTTGGGGGATATTGACAATTTTTTGGTAGTTTGGGAGAACTTTTATCCCAATTAAAAGTTTGGGAGAACATTATCAATTTTGTAGTTTGAGAAGGTATTTGGACTTTTCCCTAACTTCTTCTTCAAGTTTAATCTTTTATATAAAATGCATGAATGAGTAGCCTAGGATGTCTTTTACTTATAATATCTTATATTCATATCTACGTACAGGTTGTTTACTGCTTCGACTGGTAGTGCTTTTACTTATTATATCTATGATGCATATAATCACTACTATAGGAAAATCCTACTCTAATTGAATGGCATAATCACTATATGTAAGGAACAAATAAAAAAAAAATCAGTTGTTAAGGTAGTGAAAATTATAAGGATATTACATGGTGTAATACCCCGAATATTAATCAGGGTTAAGTGAGCCTTGTTTAAGATTAATGGTGTGTTAGAGATTCATTAAGAGGGAAGAATCTTGGTTTTTTTTCTCTCTACCAAATGTTCGATAGTACAACACCCTAAACCTGAACGTTCAATAGAATATCCTGAATGTTTGACGTACGCTGGGTAGTACAATCCTGACAACCGATTGTATGTCAAGTAGTACAGCCTAGGCGTTCAGACCGTATATCAAAACAGTACACCGAACGGTCAATATCGTACTCCAAACGTTCGCTTAGTTCACCGAACATTCAACAATAGACCTCTAACGTTTGACAGTTGGCTGTACTGAAAACTAACATCTCAGCCTTATCTTCAGCGCATGCACGCCTATAAATACCCCCACCTTTGCCCTTCACCCTATCTTGCTTCATTTTGGTTTAGAAAGAGAAGGAGGTTGTCTTGGGTCTTAATCTTCTTCAAGAGGTAATATCCTAGACCTAAACTCGTTTGGTTTGATGTTATCAGCATGTTTAGCTTGTGTTTGAATTGTTTTGATGGTTTAGACAACCCTATCTTATAGATCTAGATTGTGTGTTTGTTATTGTAAGGTTGTACTAAGCTTTAACATGAGTTTAATGATGGTTAGTCTCTCATTAATGGTTTGACATACTTTTTAGAGCATGAATGTGTTATTTATGGTTAGGATAGTCTTAAGCTTGATAATAGGACCTTAGATCGTGTTTGTGTGGTTAAAGCTTGGACCATTGTCGAAAATGGGAGGACCTGCCAGGTCTTCCACGTTTGTGAGTGTTGCCGAACGTTTGTGGCCGAATGCTCGACATGACTGCCAAACGATCGATGTCGATTGTTCGTCAACAATACCGAATGTTCAATACTATGAATGCCTATTTTAACTGGTTTAGGGTTTTTAGATGCTTTATTAAAGTTTCATTAGGGTTGTGTCTAATATTAGAGTGTGGCTTGCATAAACTTGAAATTGAGCTTTGAGATGTCCGAGTTTGAGGATTGATACGCGCGAGTTTTCAATTTTAAATTTATAACCACTCGCAATAGAGCAAACCTGTGCAGAATAGGTCTATAATGAAGGTATCGATCCGCAGGGATTGTGATGGTTGTTTTGCTATGAAGTTTCTAAAATTTCATCCAATTCAACTCGGAAAAAGAGATGGTTTTGTTTTCTCTTAAAATCTAAAACTAAGTAAGTATAAACTAAGATAAGCAAGATAAAGGTAGTAGGAAGAGTATAGGAATTTGATTTCATCCAATCCTCATACTACAAGCAAATTGTATCTAACATGGATTTTCATCATAAGCATAATACGAGCGCGAAATGGGTATCAACTGTACGACAACCTCAACATGAAAATAATTTCAAGAGAAAATGATAATGCATCTTAGTTTTGCACTCACCTAACATCTACATGTGAGATAACTTGTGTTCCTAGCATGGACTATAAGATCTCCGAATAGCATACACAATTCAAGGAAAAAGCATAAGACATCATAGGTTTGCACTAATCTTTCCACTTACACTACATTAACCTAAGTTGTGGATTGATTCGTGGTCCCTAGCATTACTCATCAAACTCACATGAAATCATGTCAAAAAGCATCATTGCATAGCCCTAGTTCCCTCAATCAAAGAAAATAGAAACATTGAATTCATTCAAGACACAAAGGAATTTCTCATAGATAAAAAAAGGATTTTACCATAAATGATATAATCATGAAGAATAATCTCTCTTATGCTATACAATCATTATACATATGTATAAAATCCTAGCTAAACACAATAAATCCATAGTACTTTGGAAAGAATTTCATCAAACCCTATAAAAGAGTTAGCTACTCATGTTAGATTTGGGAATCTCCATTGGATTGGAGAAAACCATTTCTTAAAGAATTTTAGAGCTATGGGTCGAGTTCTACCTATTGCCAAAACAAGAAAATAATGTAAACTAAGCTAAAAATTACACTTCAAACTAAAAATCAGAACTCCCTGCAAGTCTCGGCTGAATTCCCTTTTATAGAGAGAGGGACTTGTAAATCTTTGTACAGGATAAGAAGAAGGTAAAAATCTTGAGTCAAAGTGGCTAGGACACCTTTGAGGAGAGAATTCGGCAACCACTATAGCCTATCAAGCCACAATCTTTGAAAAAAGATATTAACTTTCCGTCATTTGCTATCAAAGATATTTTCAGGACTGGAAGCTTCAATGGTGCTTAATCCCCAAAAGTTGGTGCTCGAGCGCCAGCTGCGATCGATCCCTAGATATTGGCACTCGATTCCTAAGCATTCTTCAACCTTTCAACTTTCCATTGATACACTTTAAGCCTAATGTTGCTGATTTTGCTTGTATTTTTCATTAGGTCCTACAAAAAAGACAAACACTAAAACATAATAAAATATTAAATTACAATACAAACTAAGGTTTAACATATGCGAGTTAAGGAGCTTGAATGTGTAACATTCAACACTTATCACACTCTCAAACTTACATAATGCTAGTCTCTTATCATTACAAAACTAAAAGCAAAATAAAACAACATATATAAAGCTACTCTACCTCCTCTTTCATGGAAAACACAATTGCATTTAGCACATGCAACAAGCCTTTTAATTCCCTAGGCATACCTAGTGGACGAGTGAAGTCTTGTGAGGGTTTAACAGAATGTTACCCACAAACATTGTGCATGGTCATATTATCACAAAGAATAAAGTATCACAAAAATCATGGTTCACAGGTCAATAGCAAGCTTAAACTAATAAACCCTATCTTCACAACAATTTAGGAATTACAAAATATAATTACTTACAAATGGCTAACTGAGTTTCCAAATATGTTCCAATTGATGTAAAGTGATACTAGCACATAGCGATGAGGCTTCAAAATAATTTCCAACATAAGTGGCTCAACACCTCAAAATTCATTGAAATTTCTCATCAGATGAAACAACCAAGGCATAGTTAATATTTACCGACATTTGTTATATTTACACAGCTATTAGCTTAGCTCTATTAAGCTTTTCTAATTGACCCATGTAACAAGTGTTAAGCCAATGACTCTCAAACCAAATGGCTTTAGGGCATTAGATATAGAGACATCCCTAAGGGCTTATATACTCGAGTCAACAAGGCTACGAAGTCAAACTAGCCATATCATCATCATTTTTTTTAATGCCCACATTATCCATCTTAACAAGTCANCAGCTATTAGCTTAGCTCTATTAAGCTTTTCTAATTGACCCATGTAACAAGTGTTAAGCCAATGACTCTCAAACCAAATGGCTTTAGGGCATTAGATATAGAGACATCCCTAAGGGCTTATATACTCGAGTCAACAAGGCTACGAAGTCAAACTAGCCATATCATCATCATTTTTTTTTAATGCCCACATTATCCATCTTAACAAGTCATCCAATTGCATCTAAGACACTGAAAACAATTATGTAAATAACTTAAAGCTCATACCCCACAAACTATGTGCCAATATGTTTGTGCATTCTCAAAAGCCAAGCAAGTAACAAGATTTAGAATTCCTAATTGTGTGATCATGTGTTCATTATCTTAAGCTCACCAATGAAATGTAAATCAAAATTAAAGATCAACAAAACTTTAAGGAATAACGTAAACATTTATTTACAAAATAAAAATTTTTGGACAAATTTTTGAACAAATGTCTATCTATACCCCCAAACTTAAATCACACATTGTTCCCAATGTGTATATACAATAGAAGTATAATACTAGGGATAAAGGAAAACCTTATTGGGGAGGTATGGCTCATAGCATACCCTCAAACTTGGACGTAAGAACACTCATCCTGAAAAACAAAACTAAAAGCAAGAGAAAAATAACACATGACTAAAATAAACATGAATATTAAAAACAAATATGAATAATAACATAAATAAGAAAAAGTAATCTCACATTCCCGAACTAAATCACAAAACACTTGTCCTTTAAACAAAATGCCAATAAAAACTATATTGTTGGATAAATATAGCAATGTTTTCAAAATACAAGGTCCAATGCCATAAAACAAAAAGTACAATGAAAAATGTAAATCATAGAGTAGGTGGTTTAGGTGGAAGACGACTCAGGATTTCCTGCAGTGTCGCCCCAAATTCCTGAAGTGTATCCCCAAATTCGGCTTGTCTCTGGTGTATTTTTTGCAATTCCTCTTGCAGCAGTTCGTACTTTGTGTGCGAGAATGAAAATCTATCCTCTAGACGAACTAATGGCTCACCTTCGGCCATCTCAGCAGCCTCATCCTCCATCTCTACATCTTACACAAGAGTGGGAGCTCTTCTTTTAATGTGGGAGGTACTTCGATTTCATTGTGTCACCCCAAACACTGGGAATTTATTCGCAATATTGTCGGTGTCCTCGATTTTGATGCCCTTGCGAACAACGAATTTAGTTACCAGGAAGGGGAAAGGTAGGGTCTTGTTGGCACCTAGCAACCCTTTGTCAACAAATTCGTCCTAGCATTTGTGCATTTTGTTCCAAATGAGCTGTGGTGCTGAGAACTAATGTTTCTTGTGAAAAGCATAAAGATTTGCTAAGAACTCACCAGTCCGCTGTGTCTTTTGTCATAATGGGCACACATTTTTCTTAAGTATCGTGTCCACCAACTAAAGTCTTGAAGGCAACTTGGCCTTGTACAATTGTTCTTCTTATAAGCATATTCTCCTGCACACATCTTTCACAATCATGTGCACATCAAACTTGGAGGGGGGCTCAGAGAAGCGTGGAGATGGACACTCATGTGGGTAGCCAAGTACTTCCTCGATGTCCTCTATGGTTACTTGAAATTCAACTTCATTGATTGTAGAGGACAACACCCTGGGCTGGTCCAAATCAAAAGTCATATTCTGGTAGAATAGACAGACAAAGCGCGGGTGGTACACATGGTACACAGGCTGGAGCAAGGGCATTAATTTCCTCTTCTGGAATTGCTTTTGCGCCCATTTCACATCTTTAATCTCCCGAAAGGCTCCCACGATATCGAATTTGGTCTTAGGATTGAGTTGAAAGTGATGCCAATCAATGTTAATGAAAGGACTGTCATCACATAGTCCTCGAGTGGATGAAAGACAAGTGTTTGCCATGAAAATTTTTGTTGGGTTATTTTGACAAACACTTACTGTGCCAAACAGAAAAATACACAAAATGAAAGTTTTTTTGGAAATAATAGGTGGGGAAGAAGAGAAAGGGGTTGGGGGAAAGATTTAAAGAAGAAAAAATGGAATGAAAGTGAAAATAAGAGGAAAATAGACAATCTTACCTGAAAGTGGTGTTAGGTCAGAGAAAAGGGAGAGAATTGGGATCGAGCGTAGGGAGAGAAATGAAAAAAATGAGGGAGGAGGGGAGGTTTTAAACTGGTCACGTGACCTTCTGGGTTGATAGCGCTTGATCCAACTCTTGGCGCTTGATCGCCAATGAAATGATGGTGCTCGATCCTCACTTTCTGGCGCTCGATCGCCAGTCTTCTATTGGAGGGATCGAGCGTCAATTTCTTGCGCTCGATCCTCACTTTCTGTGGATGGGATCAAGCGCCAGCTTATTGCACCTGATCCACAGTTCAAAACTTTTCGTCATTTTTCAGAATAAACATACATATATAGACATTATTCCAAATAGATAGGATCCATCAAATCGATAGAATCCATATCTTCGTTATGCTCCACACCTTGGATGTAAGGTTTTAATCTCTGACCATTGACTTTGAAAATTTGGCCACTCTTTGGACTTCTTAGCTCAACTGCTTTGTGAGGAGAGACTGATGTGATCATGAATGGGCCATCTCATCTTGATCGGAGCTTACCAGGAAATAGGCTAAGTTTGGAATTGTATAGCCATACTTTCTGGTCCGAGGCGAAAGTTTTAGGCCGGATGTGCTTATCATGAAATGCCTTTGTTTTTTCTTTGTACATTCGGGCATTTTCGTAAGCATCATTACGCAGCTCTTCAAGCTCGCTCAATTGTAGTCTCCAGTGAGGTCCAGCCAATTTCATATCAAAATTGAATGCCCTAATGGCCCACTATGCCTTGTGCTCTAACTCAATAGGGAGATGGCATGCTTTGTCATAAACCAACCAATATGGCAACATGCCAATCAGTGTTTTGAATGCTATACGATAAGCCCATAATGCATCATTGAGTCGCAAGGATCAATCCTTGCTATCTGGCTTAGCCATTTTTTCTAGAATGTGCTTGATTTTCCTATTGGATAATTCTACATGGCCACTTGTCTGAGGATGGTAGGATGTGGCAACTTTGTGAGTGACGAAATATTTGAGGAGTAAGGTTTTAAGAAACCTATTACAAAAATGCTTTCTTCCATCATTGATAATCGCACGAGGCGTACTAATTCGACTAAAGATATTGGATTGAATGAATTTGATAACAACTTTATGGTCATTGGTTCTAGTAGCCACAGCCTCTATCCACTTGGATACATAGTCTACCACCACAAGAATATACTCGAATCCGAAAGAGGGCGGAAAGGGTACCATAAAGTCTATTCCCCACACATCAAAAATCTTTACAATCAAGATGGGGTTTAGAGGCATTATGTCCCTTTGGGACATTATTCCAAGGCGTTGACATCTATCACACGCCCAACAAAACTTATTCGCATCCTTAAATAAGGACGGCCAGTAGAATCCACTCTACAAGACCTTTGCTGCAGTCTTATTTGCACTGAAATGCCTTCCACAAGCCAATGTGTGGCAAAAGGAGAGTACGCTTTGAACTTCACTTTGGGGTATACAGTGGCATATGATTTGGTCAGCACAGTACTTAAAAAGCTCTGGATCCTCCCAAAAATAGGATCGGATCTGCTTGAAGAAGTGGTCTCTTGATTGCTTCGTCCAGTGAAAAGGAATCTTACCTATGGCTAGGTAATTTACAATGTCAGCATACCATGGCAATTCTTTCGGAGTAATCTCAAACAGTTGCTTATCCGGGAAGGAATTATGAACTAGAATGAGAGAAGACTCGATAAAAATGCGAGAAAGATGGTCGGCCACAATATTGTCGAATCCCTTTTTATCTCGTATCTCTAGATCGAACTCTTGCAATAAGAGGATCCACCTAATTAGATGGGGATTCGTTTTCCTTTTAGCCATTAAATGCCTCAGAGTGGCATGGTCAGAGTATATAATTACCTTGGACCCCAAAAGATAAGAACAAAATTTGTCCAAAGCAAAAACGACTGCTAACAACTCTTTCTCTGTAGTTGTATAATTCACTTGAGCATCCAACAGAGTCTTGCTAGCATAGTAAATAGTGTGAGGGAGCTTGTCCTCACGTTGTCCTAAAACTGCACCGACGGCATAGTCGGATGCATAAGACATGATCTCAAACGGGAGAGACCAGTTGTGAGTCTTCATAATAAGGGCAGAGGATAGAAGAGATTGAAGTTTCTCGAATGCCTCAAGACAAGCTTCATCAAAATTAAAGGGAGTTTCCTTGGCAAGAAGATTGCACAAGGGTCGTGAAATTTTGCTAAAATCTTTAATGAAGCGGCGATAAAAGCCGGCATGTCCAAGAAATGAGCAAATTTGCCTTACCATAGTAGGTGGTAAAAGTTTAGAAATTAGCTCCACTTTCGCTTTGTCAACTTCAAGTCCTCTTTTGGACACTATGTGTCCCAATACTATTCCTTCTTGAACCATGAAATGGCTCTTCTCCCAACTTAAGATTAAGTTTGTCTCCTTGCATTGTTTAAGAACGAGTGAAAGGTTATGGAGATATTCATTAAAGGAGGTTCCAAAGACAGAAAAATTGTCCATGAACACCTCAACAAAATTTTCCAACATGTCCGAGAAAATAGACATCATGCACCGTTGAAAAGTGCCGGGTGCATTACATAACCCAAAGGGCATGTGTCTATAGGCAAAGGTACCGAAAGGACAAGTGAAAGTTGTCTTTTCTTGATCCTGAGGATCAATGGCCACTTGATTATATCCTGAATATTCATCCAGGAAGCAATAGTAACTCTGGTTAGCAAGACGCTCTAGGATTTGATCAATAAATAGAAGTGGGAAATGATCTTTCCTAGTTGTTGTGTTAAGTTTCTGGTAGTCAATAGATACATGCCATCCCGTGGTCATGCGTTATGGAATTAAGCCACCTACTGAATTCTCAACTATGGTGATACTAGATTTCTTGGGTACCACCTAAATGGGACCGACCCATTTACTATCTGAGATGAGGTAAATGATACCTGCATCAATTAGTTTAACCACCTCTTCCATAACCACGTTCTTTATTTTGGGATTCAATCGACGTTGAGCCTCACGAGAGGGCTTAGCATTATCCTCCAAATAAATGTAATGCATGCAGATGGAGGGGTCAATTCCTTTTAAATCTTCTACACTCAAACCAATAGCCTCTTTATGTTCCTTAAGAACATCCAGTAAACTGCTCTTCTGGTCTTTTTGTAAATCATAAGCAATGATGACCGGGAGAGTGTCATTTAATCCTAAGAAGGCATACCTGAGCTTTGCAAGAAGCATTTTCAACTCAAGTTTTGGTGGGGAAATGAGGGAAGAAACGGGAGGAATGCCTGATGTAAGAGGTAAAGGCTCCTTTGGTACTCTCCAAGATGGAAAGTCTATTGCAACTGTAGTGTTAATCAAGGAATTAACCTCGTCAACATATTGCTCCGTATTGAAGTCCTCAATGTCAAAGTGAGACATGCAAGTCTCCAATGGGTCATCTGTCAAAAGGTGGGGGAGTGTGTCTTTTACAGTTTCTTCAATCATATCCACAAAGAAACACTCCTCTGTATCCGATGGATGTTGAAAAGCATTGAAGATGTTTAATTTCACTTTCATGTTCTCAAAAGTTACTTCCATCTCCCCGGTCCTGCAATTTATGCTTGCATTAGCCATAGCTAAGGAAGGACGTCCAAGAATGACATGGATAAGTTTAGTGGGATTTGGGACAGGTTCTATATCAAGAACTATAAAGTCTACAGGAAAATAGAACTGGTCCACTCTCATTATCACATCTTCAACTATACCATGTGGCTTCTTAACGGATCTATCAGCAAGTTGTAAGATAACCGTTGTGGGTTTCAACTCTCCTAATCCTAACTGCATATATACTGAGTAGGGCAGCAAATTCACACTTGCTCCTAAGTCAAGGAGGGCTTTTTCAATAGCGTGGTCTCCAATGATACATGAAATTGCTGGAGCACCTGGGTCCTTGATTTTGATAAGAACAGTGTGTTGAATAAGTTAACTGACTTGCTTGGTTAAAAGGATTTTCTCTGGACTATGACTCCTCATCTTTCGCTTTTGGGTACATAAGTCCTTCAAAAACTTGGTGTAAGATGAGATTTACCAGATGGCATCGATGATGGGGATGTTGATTTGGACTTGTTTAAAAATCTCCGTATCACCTCTTGAAATTTTTCTCTTTGCTTTCCAGCACAAGGAGGCTCTTTGAGACATTCAGGGAATGGAGCTCTGGGAGTAGTCTCTTTCTTTTCTATTGGACTATGTAGGGTTAAATTTGAATTTTGCAGGGATACATCCTTTCCCTTGCCTTCCTTTCCAACTTTATTATTGATTACTTTTCCACTCCTCAATGTGGTGACCGCCTGGACTTGCTCATTGGTAGTGCTGTTGGAAGCATTCCCATATATTGTCCTTTAGGGTTAGCCATTGGTTAGGAGGGAAGCTTTTCTTCTTTCCTATGGTTAAGTGCGTTTGCCAGTTGTCCAACTTGACCTTTTAGCTTGGCAATCGATCGAGAGTGGGAATTCAGCAACTGAGTATTTGCCTCAAGGTTGCCAAGAGCAATCAACACTTTCCCCTAAAAGGCAGAATTCCTAGGAGAAGGAGGAGCTGACTGGTATTGATGCTGAGGGGGTCGATAATTGGAGGATTGATTGAAAAATTGATTAGGAGGCAGCGGAGGTGCCTGATTGTGCAATCCTGAGAAAGGTATTGGATTTCCCGGAGCTTGAGCTCACCATGAGAAATTAGGATGATTTCTCCATCCCGAGTTGTATGAATTAGAATAAGGATCATTACCCGGTCTAGAGAAAACTGCGTTCATTTGCTTGGGAGGAATTTCAGAAAATTGTCCAATGATAGGACATTCTTTCGCCTGATGTGCTGGGATGGAGCAAAATGAACATACTTCATATGGAGTAGAAATGTGACTAACGAGTGTAGGGGAAAAACCAACTGCCATTATTTGGTCAGGTTTTCGAGATAAAGCATCTACCTTAGAGGTTACCTTTGAAGGACGGCTTACTTTGAAAAGATCTTCATTTTTTTGATTTTTAGAAGCAGGTGCCCTACGACCGGATGATGTATGATGTAAAGAATTTTCACCAAGGTTTTCAAAAAAAATCCACACATCATCTTCGCTTTTCAACATGAATGTACCTCCACACAAGGCATCTACTATTTGTCTATGAGGCTCAGTTAAGCCATCATAAAAACATTGTACTTGCTGCCATTTTGGGATTGCATGGTGTGGACACTTTCGTAAAAGGTCCTTCATTCTTTCTCATGTCTCGTGAAACAATTCATCATCAATTTGTGAAAAGCTAGTGATGGCTTTCTGTATTTGATTTGTTTTCTCTATGATAAAATACTTCTTTAGGAACTCTTATTGCACTTGAGCCCAAGAAGTAATGGAATCTTGTGCTAAGGAGTTTAGCCAATGCTTGGCTTTATCCTTAAGGGAAAACGGAAAGAGGTGCATCCTTAAAGCATTCTCGTTAAAATTTTGCAACCTTAGGGTTGAACATATATCAATGAAATCATCTAAGTGCTTATAAGGATCCTCATTATTAAGTCCATAAAATGATGGAAGCATTTGGATAGTGTTGGACTTGATTTCAAATTGGGTTGTCGTGATGTTTGGCAACCGAAGGCATGAAGATGGTGTATATGTAGAGGGAACATAACGGTCCCTCAATAAAACAATTCGTTGTTCTTCAGCCATGTGTTCTACAATTCGTGCTCTTAGATTTAAGTCCTTTTCAGTCCTTAGTTGTCTAAGAGTATGTTCTAAGTCTAGGTCACACGGAAAAATAGGTAATGATAAAGAACAACGACTAAACATAAACTAACAAGAGCTAGCAATATATACAAAACACAACAAAAATAAAAATGAAAGAAAAAAAAAATCAAAATGTACAAGTTTCTGTCGTGAAATAGTAGCTTCAGTGCCACTGGTCTGGAGACTGGCGCTCGATCCCCACAAAAGGGCCCTCGATCCCTACAATTCTGCGGAAACAGAAAAGTGCATAAACAAAAACAGAAACAAAATTTTTTACAGAGACGATTTTATGTACCAAATTAACTATATGGACAAAATATACATATTTACAGAATCAAACTAGATGTGATCTTAAAAACTTCATAAACAATCGTTTAAAAACAATCACAAGCAACAACGCCAAAAATTGATACGCGCAAGTTTTCAACTTTAAATTTATAACCACTTGCGATAAAGCAAACTTTTGCAAAATAGGTTTATAATGAGGGTATCGATCTGCAAGGATTGTGGTGGTTGTTTTGCTATAAAGTTCCTAAAATTTCATTCAACTCAACTCGGAAAAAGAGATGGTTTTGTTTTCTTTTAAATCTAAAACTAAGTACGCATAAACTAAGATAAGCAAGATAAAAGTAGTAGGAAGAGTATATGGATTTGATTTCATCCAATCCTTATACTAAAAGCAAATTGTATCTAACATGGATTTTCATCATAAGCATAATACGAATGTGTAATGGGTGTCAACCATACAACGACCTCAACATGAAAATACTTTCAAGAAAAAATGATAATGCATCTTAGTTTCGCACCAATCACTCACCTAACATCTACATATGAGATAACTTGTGTTCTCTAAAATGGACTATAGAATCTCCTAATAGCATACACAATTCAAGGAAAAAGCATGAGACATCATAGGTTTGCACTAATCTTTCCACTTACACTATATTAACCTAAGTTGTGGATTGATTCGTGGTCCCTAGCATAATTCATCAAACTCACATGAAATTATGTCAAAAAGCATCATTGCATAGCCCTAGTTCCCTTAATCAAAGAAAATGGAAACATTTAATTCATTTAAGACAAAAAAGAATTTCTCATAGACAAGAAAATGATTTTGTCATAAATGATATAATCATGAAGAACAATCTCTCTTAAGCTATACAATCATTATATATATGTATAAAATCCTAGCTAAACACAATCAACACATAGCACTTTGGAAAGAATTATATCAAACCCTATAAAAGAGTTAGCTACTCATGTTGTATTTGGCAATCTCCATTGGATTGGAAAAACCATTTCCTAAAGAGTTTTAGAGTTATAGGTCGAGTTCTATCTATTGCCAAAACAAGAAAATAATGTAAACTAAGCTAAAAATTACATTTCAAACTAAAAATCAGAACTCCCTATAAGTCTCAGCTGAATTCCCTTTTATAGAGAGAGAGACTTGTAGATCTTTGTACAAGATAAGAATAAGGTAAAAATCTTGAGTCCAAGTAGTTAGGACACTTATGAGGAGAGAATTCAGCGCCCACCATAGCCTACCAAGCCACAATCTTTGAAAAAAGATATCAACTTTTCATCATTTGATATCAAAGATATTTTCAGAACTGGAAGTTTCGATGGCACTCGATCCCCAAGCATTCTTCAGCCCTTCAACTTTCCCTTGATACACTTTAAGCCTAATGTTGATGATTTTGCTTGTATTTTCATTAAGTCCTACAAAATAAGACAAACACTAAAACATAACAAAATATTAAATTACAATACAAACTAAGGTTTAACATATGCGAATTAAGGGGCTTGAATGTGTAACATTCAACACTTATCAAGGATAAGCGTTCAATGTAAGTAAACTCATTGTGGAATTATAAATAAACTTTCCTGCATGATGTTGCAAATGAAAACTGAAGATATTTTATAGTATGAAATAATATAAATTTTCTGACATGATGTTTGCATAATAATATTTGAAATGCTAAATTATGTTTTACATACCAAGTATGTTTTAACTATGAAAGATGATGAAAGGATATGGTTAGGCTATGAGATATGGGATGAGTTACGATTACCCTAAAAAAGGAGTCGGTACGCGTTACGAACTACTCGGTAGCAGGTTTTCCGATATGAGACGGTTACCTTGTAATGGGGTGTCGGTATGACGGCCTAGCCGGTATGTTTATGATCCCTTGGGGCGAGGGAATCGAAACATTACGGATTACCTACATGGAATCCTGTATATTGATCTCGACCCTTAACTACGAGAGCATTGTAAATTTGCCAATCTCTATGGTACAGGGGTTAATGTACTAGTATGATATGGTGCTCCGTATACCAGTATGAAAGGGTATGGAAAGGTTTGGTAAGGTAAACTCAACCGTATAAGGGTAAGATACGGGTATGATGATGTGAAAGAAAGGAAATGATGTGATGAGATAAAGTTATGGTTTTAAAGTAAATGAAATGTGCAAGATGTTATGCTTTAAACCCAATTGTTTTAAACTCCTCATAGTGAAATTATCATGAAACCATGCCTTGTTTTATAAATTTGTTACTTTACATTCTTAATCAGATATTTTTTTAAACACTTGTGAAAACCTCCAAAAAAGGTATGGTATTATGAAAAGTCATTTTGAGTCTATCAAGGGCTTATTTCATGTGATGTTTACTTACTAAGTCGTGGACTTATGCAGTTGCTACTATTTTTCACTATGAAATATCTCAGTGCTTTTCAATTTAGTAGGTTCTAGATCAAATTGGAGTTTAGAGTCTTTCATCAGGCTTGGATGTGGAGTGAGTCATAGGCAGTTTGATTGTATTTTGGTATTTGTGGATCTTAGTATTGTATTTTGTGATAGTTAGTTGTTATCTTTTATGAATTTTGAGTTGTATGTGGGAAGAGATGTTTTTTGAGGTATTAGTTGAAGCTTAGATCATTGTTTTCCGCTTTCTGCTATTATATGCACTCTCATAAATGTTAGGGGTAACTTTTCTAGTTAATTAATATGGGAAGAGTTGCCAATAATTTTACAGGCTAATTATTTTTGTTAATTAAATCTGGTGGTGTTACAGATTCCCTAAGTTTTATTCCTTATAGAATGGGATTGGGAGTTGAATCGTGAAGTTAATTATTTGTTAATTAATTTCCCGGAGCTTTACACATAATCATAGTTATCATCTAAGTCAGAGTCTTTTAGTTAATTGTAGCACAACAGTGCAGAAGGCATGTAGTAGTAGGTTTCTATTGTTCCTTAATATCTGTTACAATAGGAGTCCATGTCAATAAGCATTGTATCTCCCTAAGGAGTTATCTCCACCTTTATTATTTGTAATCTTTTTTATTTAAGTGTGACTGAATAATGAAAACAAAAGGCAAAAAATTATCCTCAAAACCTATGCTTGTCAAAAGGTCTAGATTTTCTATATGAATTTAAAGGTTTAGCTTCCCTCAGAACTTAAAATCTATCTCGTTGTGTTTAAGAAATTATTCGCATAACATCCTTCTACTCTAATTGAACGCCCGCACACTAACTAGAGTGGAATTAAGCTACATTTGTGTAATGCCTTGGCATTTTCACCTACTTGAAAAACTTTAAGGCACTACTACTATGCCTTCACATTAAACAGGTAGTGGAAAAATGCTATAAAACATTTCTTTTCTAATACAACTAAATTATAACTGTAAATGTAATACCATAGTACTAACTGAAACATAATTTCATTTATTCACATAACTATACAATTCTGTTTACATTGTTTCATACTTCCTAAAACTAAATGTATACAAAAGATGTTATTACAACCCAAACCTCATAAAACCTTTGCCAAGCTTCATTTGGGTTTCAAAATACTATACCCTCTTCAACTTCTAAAGGATAGTAGTCTAAACTTTCATGCTCTCCTGGGCCTCTGTTCTTTATAACTGTAAATTTTAACAATTTAAAGGTGGAACTTGTAAGTCCACGTTCAGTAAATGCAACCAACCATGTTGTATGAGTACTTGAGCCTCTTTAAAAAATTTCCTCTTTCTTGTTAATGCAAGGAAAATCATTTTTACTATATATAAAAAATGAGAAAGAAACTTTTATTTTTTAAAACTTCCCATACATGAACATATTTTAAATAAATACACTATGTTGTTATTGAATTAGTCTTTCCTTTAGGTGTTAAATGTTCTCTCCCATTCAACCAAAAAGGGTTGAGTAAACCGCCATGCTCCACTAAGGCTCCAAATGATTAACCCCAAGTTTATTGAATGTCCTCCCAATTAAATCAAAAGAGTCATGCAAACAATCCCGCTCAACTAAGGTTTCGCATATTAACCCCATACGGATTAGTTTGTTGAGCGCACCACCACGCTCATCTCTGGGCAACGAATGATTAATCCCATTCAATTTGGGCACGTTGAGTGTACTACCATCACTCAACACTGGGTTTTCGAACGTATAATCCCTTATCGAAATGGGTTTGCCTAGGCTGAACTTTCGTGCTGCAACTTTATACTTTTTGTTTACTCAAAAGCTGTTGTTGAAAATAACTTTTAAAAGATACTTTGTACTGTGTATACTTTTCAAAAATCTATTTTGAAAACCTTTTCTCAATTATATTGAAAGTATTATAAAGAGAAGGCTCATATCCAAAATTTATGATAAATTATAAGATTCTTGTAAGTAAATAAATTTACTTACAATGCATCTATAAATATTAAATACTTCATATAGTAAAATGATTTACTTACTATTCATGTAAAAATAATCCAGATGGTAAGAGTATTTACTTACCCATGTTGCTAACTTTTACTTTCTCCACCTATTCGTCTACAAAATATCACGTTCAATTGTAAACCTCCTCATGCAAATCCCCATGTAAAAAGGCAATTTTGACATCCAATTGAAACATGGGCCAGTCCAGATTAGCAGCCAAAAAAATAAAAACACGAACAGAAGAAATTTTGGCAACTGGTGAGAAAGTTTCATTATAATCAATACCATACGTTTGTGTATAGCCCTTAGCAACCAACCGAGCTTTCAATCATTCAACAGAACCATCAGGATTAAACTTAACTGTGAAGACCTATTTGCAATCAACAGTCTTTTTATGAGGTGGTAAGGGAAGAAGCTCCCACATCTCATTTTGATGCAAGGCCATCATTTCCAATTCCATAGTTTGCCTCCAACCGGAGTGAGATAAAGCATCATGCACTATCTTTGGAATGGAAATACTAGAAAGGTGGGAAATAAAACTAGAAAGTAAAGGAGATAAAGAACTAGCAGATACAAACTGATTGATAGGATGTTGAGTAGTGCAAGAACGTGTACCTTTTCATAGGGCAATAGGCAAGGAGTCTGATACAGGTGAAAACACTGGATTTGGAGACGGTGAGGATGATGGTGGAGGAGCGAGAGCTGATGGGCGCGGTTGACGTGTATAAACCTACAGTGGGGCAGGCGAGCATGGTGGCGACAAGACTGGATGAGCAGAAGCAGGCTCAGAGAGAAATGGAACAGGAAGAGGAATAAATGCGATAGTAGGTGCTAGAGAAGAGTCACCTAAAGAAGTAGTAGTAGGAAAATAGGGGAGAGACTCAACAAATGTGACATCGGTGCTAGTGAAGTAGCGTCAAAGAACACGACTATAGTAACAATATCCCTTCTGAGTGGTAAAATATCCAAGAAAGACACATTTAGTAGCACGATGGTCAAGTTTATCAAAACTGGGACCTAAATTACGGACGTAGCAAACATACCCAAAGACTTTAAGGGGCAAGGAGAACGGGGAGGAAGAAGGATATAAAAGAGAATGAGGAGAGACACTATCAAAGACCGAGGAAGGCATCCTATTAATGAGATAACAAACAGTGAAAGTAGCATCACTCCAAAATTGTTTGGGGGCATGCATATGAGACCAAAGACAACGTGTAACATCCAATAAATGATGATTCTTGCGTTCAGCCACACTATTTTGTTGTGGAGTGTGAGCACAAGAGGTTAGGTGGATAATGCCTTTATCAGATAAATAAGAGGTAAAAGAACCAGATGTATATTCTTTTGTGTGACAACTCGATTTTATAACACATTTTTTTTTTAAAATGAAACCGAATAATCACAGTGGCTCATTTAAAGCCCATATCATTAACTCATAATCTGAGCATATCACATCAGAGTTAATAACATACACGTAATGAAAATAAATACATAACATGTGAGAGAAACATCATTGGAGCTGACATAACTATTTACAACAGTTTTGTACAATAACTATACAACAAAATAATGGCTAACAAAAAGTCACATACGGGTTAGCTAAATACATCAACCTGTTTAAATTATACAATACATTAATGTAACAAAATTTAGACTACTATAAGAGTCTATACAAAATATACCTAATGGGCGTACATCTCTCTCAAACATGATATCACAAGTAAGCAGCCACTGGATCTTCATCAAGATCTGCTGTACTTGCAACAACATCAACATCTATACAATCATAGAGATCATCCATGATTACAAAAGAAAAGGACAGAAGAAAGGGTGAGTCAACAGTTCATAAAGAATGAAGACTCCCCCAAGGGTTTTTGCAATGCGCCAAACTTTTTATTTTATGCAATTGCTTACAATATCAGCCACTCAACTTCATAAAAATATTATTCTTTTATTTATCAAACTCAGTTTAGCTGATGAAGTAAACAACATATTTATAAAGCATTTTGAATCATTATATATATAACTATGAATGTATGCATATGCTCCAAAATACGTTTGGATACATATACATATAAACCATTTAATTCATGTCTTATACATAATGTTTTAATCTTCCACTTGAGAATCTTATACATATCAATACATCTAGCATAAAATGCCTCTTAAACCAATACACATAAATCATCAATAACAATGCAATGCATGCTTTAATCTTCTACTTTTCTTTACATTCGTAATGTGTATAGCATGCTTAACGAACTCAACCCGAGCAACTGCACACACCGGCCTCAGGAACAACTCCCTAGCCTCGCACATAACGGGTCCAGCCCTAACACTTGTGCGTAACGGGCTCAGCCCTAGCACCTTTCGTAACTTTCTTTACTTTCATCATAATGGGCTCAATTCTCTTCTTTAACTTTCATCATGAGCCCAACCTTCTTCTTTATCTCTTGAGTATTAGCTCATGTTCATGCTTACACATCAATGCACATGCTCATGTCAATGAACTTACAAATCTCAACAATCATGTCTCAATAACTGAAATTAAATCAATTCTCATTCATCATAAGTCAAAATCTCAAAGCACAAAGTATCAATAATCATAGTATATCTTTCATATCTTAACACTTTCAAAATCACAACAACAATATCAATCATATCTCATCAAATATTTCATAAAACATTGAAAGTATTAAGTATTAATAAAACATTCTCAAACAACATATGAATGGTTCGACCTTTCCATAGCTTTAAATAATCTTTAAAAGCATTAAAATTCTATTCTTTCTCAACTTGTTTAGTATTTTTAAAACATCTAAAATCATTTATAAAATCATTTGAAAACATTAAACGTAATTTGTCCTCAGTGAGTAAAGATTACTCACCTCAATCATTTTATGTTTATTGGGCACCAACACAACCTCTAAACCACAAGAAGCTGCAATATCACATTACATGCAAATCTTAGACACCATCTATAACTCAAAACTTAATCAACAAGTGCTTATAACCTCATAAGCACTTAACCCATAATACCCAAGGCTTAATGGAACTCATAACATGATTCCATAAGCTACAAGAGTTAATCTATGGCAATTTACTATGGATTAACATGTTACATAACAAAACTTAACTAAAATCGCAAAGTTAACTTAATACTCACCACGAAGATATGAAGCCCGGTCTATAGAACTTCAATTCAATGCTCAAACTTCACAAATACACCAATTCCTAAGACAATACAACATGGTTAAGCAACATGCAAGGTATATAGCTTAATCAGAAGGCAATAAACTCAATTTTGAGATTTTTACCTCAAACGATCGGTTAAAATGATGATCTAATACCGAGGAATGCATTGCCAGTGATAGATTACACTTAGGAAGCTTCAAATGATCAATATCCTAAGGTTTAGATCAAACCTTTGGAGAAAGGAGAGAGCTCAGGGTCGTTCCAACTCAGAAAATATGAAAAGTGAGCTGGAAAAACGCACTCAAGTTATTTATACTCGCCATACTATTCACTGTCGTCCAGACTATATATGGACCGTCTGGACCACGCTGCGGATAGGCTGCAGACGAGGCACACTGACTAAATCAAAACGTGCTTCGTCCGGACGCAGCTGCAGACGACCTACGGACGATTGCAGAAAAGGCACCATCCGGACGCTACAGCGGACGATGTGCAAGCGGTTGCTACTGACTAAACAGTAGCATACACCGTCCAGACCGCAGCAGACGAAACTGCAGAAGACCAACACTGGGCAACATCCGTCTTGACCACAACATAACCATCCGGACGCCCAATGTGAAAAATTATTTTTTTTGATTTCTTGATGTGTTTCGAAGTGATTTCATAATATCTTAACTTAAATTCTTGGGCATAACATCCGTCCCTCCTTATTAAAATTCCGTCCTCGAAATTGCTTATACACGCATGTATGCATACAAGCACTACAAAGTTCATTTCATTTGACATAGAGAATACATGAACTCATGTAAATGAAACATACCTGATCTTGTGAACAGGTGTGGATATCGATTCCGCATATCCGACTCAAGCTCCCATCAAGCTTCTTCAACACTATGATTTCTTCATAATACTTTCACAAGAGGGATGGTTTTAGTCTTCAACTGCAGTTCTTTGCGATCCAAAATTTGAACTGGTTGTTCTATATAAGTAAAATTTGGTTGTATATCGAGTGGTTCATAATTGATTACGTGTTGTGGGTCATGCACACATTTACGTAGTTGTGATACATGAAACATATTGTGAATACCAGCCAAGCTAGCTGGCAACTCGACTCGATAAGCCACGGGGCTAACAACATTAAGTATCGGAAAAGGCCCAACGTAACGTAGACTAAGCTTCCCTTTCATGCCAAAGTGCACAACGCCTCGCATAGGTATTACCTTGAGGTACAAAAGGTCACCAACACTGAATTCTAGCTCGCAACGACGCTTATTTGCACAACTTTTTTGACGACTCTGAGCTGCAAGCATCCGCTTTCGAATGATTGCAACTTTATCTTTCGTATCTTGAATCATTTTCGGTCCAAGTACATGCTTACCACCAACCACATCCCAATACAATGGCGATCTACACTTTCTACCATACAAAGCTTCAAATGATGCCATACTAATCGTAGCTTGATAACTGTTGTTATAGGCAAACTCAACCAAAGGCAAATATTGAATCCAATTGCCTTTAAAGTCGAGCACACAAAATCTCAACATGTCTTCAAGTGTCTGAATCATTCTTTCGGATTGCCCATCAGTTTGTAGATGATAAGCCGAGCTAAAACTTAGCTTGGTTCCCATTACATCTTGTAATCTTTGCCAAAACTTAGAAGTGAATCTAGCATCACGGTCATAAACAATGGAAGCTGGTACTCCATGAAGTCTGACAATTTCTCGTATATACATACTCGCAAGCTTTTCCATAGAATCTGTAATCTTGAGTGGCAAGAAGTGGGCACACTTTTTGAGTCTGGCAACTATCATCCAGATTGCATCTTGACCACTAGGTGCCTTAGGCAAACCAACAACGAAGTCCATGGTAATATGATCCCATTTTCACATAGGAACATCCAAAGACTTAAGTTTTCCAGCTGGTCTCTGATGTTCAGCTTTCACAAGCTAGCATGAAGGACAACGTGCTACATATTTAGCGATACTGCACTTCATACCGGATCACCAATAATTCTTCTTCAAGTCTTTATACATCTTTGTATTGCCTGGATGCATGATGTACATTGTCATGTGAGCCTCACCTAAAATCTTCTTTCTCAATTCTGCATTGTTTGGTACAATAGCTTTACAATCACACAATCTCTAAATGCCATCATGGGCTAAATCATAACAAGGAGCTTTAGCATGGCTAGCTTTCTCTTTGAGTTCTTGCAATTCAGGATCTTTCTCTTGAGCATTTCTAATTCTGTCAGCCAACACAAGAACAATAATGAGGGCCGATAGTGTTGCATCATCCATAGTAGGCCTTGCATCTAATTGTAGCATACCTAATTGCTGAGTAAGCCATTCTGTAGATAATGCAGAAACAGAAGCTTCACTTCGTGATTTTCTGCTCAGTGCGTCAGCAACAACATTTGCCTTACCTGGATGGTAAAAGATATAGCAATCATAGTCTTTTATCAATTCAAGCCATCTTCTTTGCCTCATTTTCAAGTCCTTCTGAGTGAAGATATATTTCAGCCTTTTGTGATCAATGTATATCTCACACTTGTTCCCATACAAATAATGTCTCCATATCTTCAAGGCAAAAACTACTGCTACCAACTAAGTCGTGAGTAGGATAATTTCGTTCATGATTCTTTAACTACCTTGATGCATATGCGATCACTTTACCTTGCTGCATGAGTACACATCTTAGACCCTTGAGAGAAGCATCACTATACACAACATAGCTCTCTCTTTTAGAGGGAAGAGCAACAATTGGTGCAGTCACCAATCTCCTCTTAAGTTCTTGAAAGCTTGCTTTACATTCATCACTCTATACATAGCTGGCATTCTTCTTCGTTAGTGCTGTAAGAGGCTTGGACAGCGTGGAAAATCCTTCCACAAATCTCCTGTAATATTCAGCTAATCCCAAAAAGCTACGAATCTCTTGGACATTGGTTGGCTGCTCCCATTCAACAACAACTTCTATCTTCTTCGGATCTACAGAAATCTCATCCTTAGAAATCACATGACCAAGGAAGGATACACTCCAACCAAAATTCACACTTCTTAAGCTTTGCAAACAACTTGTTTTCTCTTAGGATGCCCAACACAGTTTTCAAGTGTTTTAAATGCTCACAATGATTAGTCGAATAAACTAAAATATCATCAATGAACACTACCACAAACTAATCCAAATATCGGTAGAATACACGATTCATCAAATCCATGAATACCGAAGGTGCATTAGTTAATTCAAACAGCATAACCAGAAATTCATAATGGCCATACTAAGTTCAGAAAGCTGTTTTTGGAATGTCTTCATCACGTACTTTCAACTGATGGTATCCCGATAGCAAGTTGATCTTCGAAAAGATTGAAGCACCTTTGAGTTGATCAAATAAGTCATCACTCCGAGGCAGGGAATACTTGTTTTTGATCGTTACTTTATTAACTCACGATAGTCTATGCACATCCACATAGCACTATCCTTCTTCTTCACAAACAATACCGGTGCGCCCCATGGTGATACACTAGAATAAATCCACGGTCCAATAGTTCTTGAAGCTGATCCTTCAACTCTTTCAATTCTAATGGTGCCTTGTGAATCGGCTGAGTTCCCGGCACTAAGTCAATGGAGAACTCAATCTCACGATCAGGAGGTAATCCTGGAACTTCAGCAAATACATCTGGGTAATCACGTATAACTGGAATGTCTTCCAACTTCAACTGTGCTTCCAGCTTAGCTACAACATGAGCCAAATAGGCATGAGCACCATTACAAATACAATTCCTAGCTTGCATAGCGGAGAGGAGGGGCGGCGTAGCTTGCACACGAGTCCCGCAAAATCTGAATTCAATACCATCACTAAGTTGAAATGTGACTTCCTTCTTTTTACAATCAATGCTAGCACCATAGCTTGATAGCCAATCCATTCCCAGAATGATATCAAAGCCCATCATACTAAACACTGTAAGTCTTGCTAGTGGTGACTTATCACTAATGACAATTGGGCAATTATCCACATATTTACTATAAGTGACTGTATAACCTGTGGGTGTAGACACTCTAACACATTGCTCTAATGGTTTCAGACTCAAATTGCATAGCTTTACATATGTAGATGATATGAATGACTGAGTTGCTCTAGAATCAAACAAAACTCAAATTGGAATGAACTGGTCATTAAATTCTTTTTCAAATCTCTCCCAAGTGATTGGGGCATTTTCACCCAATTCAGCCACCAACATACCATACTTTGATAACCACTAATATGCAGCTTCATCAAAGAGTTTGAGGGATGCATATTCAACCATTTGCTCATCGGTGCATTTCAGAGTCCACATAAGCATTTGTATACCTATGAACCAACGATCTGCTGCTATAGCTCCCGCTAAACTGTTAAATGTCGGGTAATGATGACGGAAGAAATTGGTTGAGGTGCAGCCAATCGTTTCCCTTTGTTCGTGTGGTTGTGGTAGACGAGCTAAAATTGTGGCAATGAGTTGATTAGTTTGTGCTACAAGTTCAACCACTCCAGGCAAAGGAGGAGGAGGTGGTGGTGGAGGAGTATTTTCACCCCTAGCCCCACTATTCATCGGCTCATCGCAGCGATATCGTTGTGGACGTCGTCCTCTTCTTGGTGGCATTTTCTGCATTGTCACATTGCAACTAGTTAGACAACGTGATTGCATACAAAATACCACGTAAACAAGCATCAACAACTATGAGCATTTATTAAAGTTGCCCATGCACGACTCATCTTAAGCTTAATGATTCATTTTCTCTTTAGGCCTTTAAGTTCCTATAGCTCCGACACTATACTTCTAGACTTAGACAATCTAAACAACTTATTGCTCACAATAGCCCTTAAAGCAAACTGCTTTGATACCATAACCTGTGGCGACCCGATTTCATCACATATTATTTTTTAAAAAAATGAAACCGAATAGTCACAGAAGCTCATGTAAAGCCCACATCATTAACTCATAATCTGAGCATATCACATAAGAGTTAATAACATACACTCAGCGAAAATAAATACATAACATGTGAAAGAAACATCACTAGAGCTGACATAACTATTTATAACAGTTTTGTATAACTATACAACAAAATAATAGCTAACAAAAAGCCACATACGGCTTAGCCGAATACATCAACCTATTTAAGTTATACAACACATTGATGTAACAAAAGTTAGACTACTATAAGAGTCTATACAAAATATACCCAATGGACGTACATCGTCCTCAAACATGATATCCCAAGTAAGCAGTCACTGGATCTTCATCAAGATCCGCTGTACCTGCAACAACATCAACATCTATGCAATCATAGAGATCAAACATGAATACATAGGGAAAGGACAGAAGAAAGGGTGAATCAACAGTTCATAAAGAATGAAGACCCCCCGAAGGTTACAATATCAGCCACTCAACTTCATAAAAATATTATTCTTTCATTTATCAAACTCAGTGTAGCTGATAAAACAAACAACATATTCATAAAGTATTTTGAATCATTATATATATAACTGTAAATGTATGCATATGCTCCAAAATACGTTTAGATACATATACATATAAACCATTTAATGCATGTCTCGTACATAATAAAAGTTCATAAAACATCATATGCAGTCCAGCTGTAAACATATACATAAGTTCTTTCTCATTGAGAATCTTATGCATACCAATACATCTAGCATGATATACCTCTTAAATCAATACACATAAATCATTAATAACAATGCAATGCATGCTTTCATCTTTCACTTTTCTTTACTTTCGTAATGTGTACAACATGCTTAACGGACTCAGACCGAGCAACTGCACACACCGGCCTCAGAGACAACTCCTTAGCCTCGCGCATAATGGGCCCAACCATAGCACTTGTGCATAATAGGCTCAGCCCTAGCACTTGTGCATAACGGGCCCAACTCTAGCACCTTTCATAACTTTCTTTACTTTCATCATAATGGGCCCAGTCCTCTTCTTTAACTTTCATCTTATAGGCCCAGCTCTCTTCTTTATCACTTGAGTATTAGCCCATGTTCATACTCACACATCAATGCACATGCTCATATCAATGCACTTACAAATCTCAACAACAGAAATTAAATCAATTCTCATTCATCATAAGTTAAAATCTTAAAGCACAAAATGTCAATAATCATAGTATATCTTTCATATCTTAACACTTTCAAAATCACAACAACAATATCAATCATATCTCATCAAATATTTCATAAAACATTGAAAGTATCAAGTAATAATAAATCATTCTCATACAACATATGAATGGTTCGACCATTCCATAGCTTTAAATAATCTTTAAAAGCATTAAAATTCTATTCTTTCTCAACTTGTTTAGTATTTTTAAAAAATCTAAAATCATTTATAAAATCATTTGAAAACATCAAACGTAATTTGTCCTCAGTGAGTAAAGATTACTCACCTCAATCCTTTGATGCTTATTAGGTACCAACACAACCTCTAAGCCACAAGAAGCTGAAATATCACATTGTATGCAAATCTTAGACACCATCTATAACTCAAAACTTAATCAACAAGTGCTTATAACCCTATAAGCACTTAACCCATAATACCCAAGGCTTAATGGAACTCATAACATGATTCTGTAAGCTACAAGAGTTAATCCATGACAATTTACTATGGATTAACATGTTACATAACAAAACTTAACTAAAATCGCAAAGTTAACTTAATACTCACCACAAAGATATGAAGCCCGGTCTATAGAACTTCAATCCAATGCTCAAACTTCACAAACACACCAATTCATAAGACAATACAACATGATTAAGCAATATGCAAGCTGCATAGCTTAATCAGAAGGCAATAAACTTAATTTTGAGATTTTTATCTCAAACGATCGGTTAGAATGATGATCTAACACTGTGGAATGCACTGCCGGTAATAGATTACACTTAGGAAGCTTCAAATGATCAATATCCTAAGGTTTAGATCAAACCTTAGGACAGAGGAGAGAGCTTAGGGTCATTCCAACTCAGAAAATATGAAAAATGAGCTGAAAAAACGCACTCAAGCTATTTATACTCGCCATACTGTTCACTGTCGTCCGGACCACACTGCGGACGAGGCACACTGAGTAAATCAAAACATGCTTCGTCTGAACGCAGTTGCAAACGTCCTGAAGACGATTGCAAAAAAGGCATCGTCTGGACGCTACAGCGGACGATGTGCAAGCGGTTGCTACTGACTGAACAGTAGCAAACACCGTCTAGACGCTACTGTGGGTGGTTGCTACTGACTAAACACTAGCATACACCGTCCGGACCCGCAGCAGATGAAACTGCAGATGACCAACACTGGGCAACATCCGTCTAGACCACAACATAACCGTCCGGACGCCCAATGTAAAAAATTATTTTTTTGATTTCTCGATGTGTTCCGAAGTGATTTCATAATTTCTTAACTTGAATTCTTGGGCATAATATTTTGCATTATCCAAACGCAAGCGACAGATTTTCTAAGCAAATTGAGTGTTAACCATATTGCGGAAAATTTGAAAAATAGAGAATATCTCAGTAGGATTTTTCATTAAAAATAATTATGTTACACGGGAAAAATCATCCACAAAAGTCACAAAATAATGGAATTTATTGGACGTGATATTAATGGGACCCCATACTCAAAATGAACCAACTCAAAAGAACTCGAAACCCTACGGACAACTCTAGACGAAAAAGGGACACAATGATGCTTACTAAGTTTACAAGCTTCACAAGACACAGACAACTCAGGACGAAGACTCGGGACTTGATGCTTCAAAGTAGGACGAGAAGGATGACCAAGACGACAATGCCATTGAAAAGCGAAGGCCGATGACTGTATAGCGCAAGAGGCGGATGTAGGTGCAAGGTCCAGATAATATAATCCATCAACTTCATGGCCCATACCAATCATCCTCCTCGTCTTGAGATCCTGAAAAATGCACAAAGATGGGTAAAAACTAACTAAACATTAAGGGCTTTGGTAATTTTACTAATGGAAAACCATGAACATGGAGAACAGACAACTCAATATTAGGACTCAAATGGGTAGTGCCCAAGCCGGCCACTTGGGAGAGGGAACCATTAGCAAGGGTGACACTCTGAGGTGTATCAATAGAATGATAATCAAAAAGGGAAGTAGATGAACCAATCATGTGTTCATTTGCGCCAGAATCGATAACTCGTGGGTCGCTAGTGGAGGATAAAAGACAGTGAAATGCAGTACCTGATTGAGCAAGAGTGGCAGTGGAAGAGGAAGGAGCTTACTTATGGGCTAAAAACTGAGCATACTCAATTTGAGGTTTGACTGAGCAGGTGGTCCAGAGATGGCTGAAAAATCTGCTTGAGAAGCAACCTGATTGGCAAACCTAGATGGTGTGCCATGTAAATCCCAACAATACTCCACAAAATGATTGCTTCGGCCACAATGAGTACATTTGCGAGACCCACGACCGCCAGTGCGACCACCGCCTCGAGAATCATGTCCATCGCGAAACCCACGACCACCTCAAACGACACGGCCTCCACGGGAACTACCAGAACCACCATGTGCAGCAATAAAAGCAGCGCGATCACCATCACGTTCAGAATTCAATACAGGGCCATGATCAGAAAGAGTAGCGTGCTAAATCCGAGAAAAAACCTCAGAAAGATATGGGAGATTTGAACCACCCAAGATCTGTGCACGAACTGACTCATACTCGGGTTTCAAGCCGATAAGGAACCAAACCACATCCACATCTTGACGTTGCTGCGCCATTTTCCTTAGATCAGCTGAGAGCGGTTGATACATGTCCCACTCCTTACAAATGGCCACAACCTGATTGTAGTACTCGTCCACAATCTGAGTACCTTGCTTAAGCCCAAAGTATTGTTTCCACACCTAAAAAATGCGAGTAATATTCCCAACACTAGAGTACATATGACTGAGATGATCCCAAATATCCTTGGCAGTAGGAAGATAGATATATGAGGATCCAATGTGAAGCTCAACACTGTTCAATATAAGAGAGATAATTTGATTATCTTCTTGGTCCCAAAGGTTGGTAGTAGTAGGATCTAACGGTTTGCTTGATTGCAAATGAGTATATAGTCCCTTCCCTTTCAAGAATACCTCGACAGATTGGGCCCAATAAACATAGTTTTTTCCATTTAGTTTCACATATGTCATAGATGCATTGCTCAGAGTAGACGAAGTGGGTAAATCCGATTTAGTAGTAGTCATGCTGTGTTGAATCTACCACCAAGTGTATCAACAAGAACAACGAAGCCCAAAAACACAATAACACAATCAAGAAAGTGTGTAAAAGAGGCAAAAATCGGCACAAATAAACCTGGAGAAAGTGGAACCGGGACTGAACTAGCCTGAACCGACACTGAACTGGCACTGAACCGGCCTAAAATGAATTGAACCGGCCTGAAATGAATTGAATCGTTAATGAACCGGCTTGAAATGATTTGAACCAGCATTGAACCAGCCTGAAGGGATTTCAACTGGTATTGAACTGGCCTGAAACGGACTACAACGAACTGAACCGGTTCTGATTTCACCTGAACCAGACCTGAAATGAGCTAAACCGCACTGCAACATGCTAAACTGGTGGAGAACAAATCGGGCGGATGCAAGGCAGGTCGGGTTGACTTGAAATACTGAACGAACTGGACCTGAAGAGGTTGGGCTAAACTAGCTTGACCCATGTGGGTTTGGGTTGACCCGACCCAAGTAAAACTTGGATAGCCTATTCTAGGATCGGATTGAGGATATTCGTATCCTAGGATAGGGGACATGCTAGACCCGGAACCAAACAGACTTCTTCTTCTTCCAAAGTCACCGGAACCGTGCAGGCGACACTCAAACCAGGCTGACGACCACGACGATAGCAACACCTCAGAACGCCGGCGATCATGACTACGCTATCGCCACTAAGACCGACCACTAACAAAGCATCGGAAACCTCACACCACCACTAGATTCATCGCTGGCCACCTCAGACGATACCAACCACCACAGATAGCGCCGACGACACCAACCACCGCCCCTGAAACATTCTTTTAACTCAGGGAAGACGTGAGACAGCACCAAACCCACCACTATCGAAGTGCACCATGGCAGCAATTTCACGATCTTGATGCCAACGCTCTCCTAACATGGGCGTTAAGCCCAGAGCCTTAATCTCAGCAAAACAAGTTGTGTGCGTTCGTTTATGAACAACGACAACAAAAAAAAAAAGGAGGAAAGGAAGGGGAATTCTCTTAGTATCAAATAACGGGATTAAACCCTACGGTCTGATACCATGTTGAGAGAGTTACGTGAAGAGAAAGAGGAGGCACGTTATATTGTCTTACATAGCCTATCTCACACATATTATTATATAGGCTTTGAAAAGTACTACAATGACCATAATACCCTCAAACCCTAATACGTTATTCTAACACTTACTATTCATGTAAAAATAATCCAGATGGTAAGAGTATTTACTTACCCATGTTGCTAACTTTTACTTTCTCCATGTATTCGTTTGGCAATATATCATGTTCAATAGTAAGGATTTTATGTCCTTGAAAGTCCTAAGATTTATAAAAACCCTAGATAGTTATTTCCTAATTTTTTCATTCGGCCAGCATCTCATTGTCCATCGCATCCTCTATATCATATCATCATAATGGACAAATATATAATTCAAATCTAAAACCCTAATCTCTGATTATTTGCTGTTAATAAATTCTAATAAAATCCTAGCAATATAGCCTCTAATGTACTATCATAATCAATATTTAATATACATAATTTATTCGTTATTTAATTAAACTGAAAGAAAAAAGGGGAAAAACCATTACTTCACAGAGCTTTTTTGCAGGCTCCCTTTTGCTCAAAATTTCTATAAGTTTTTCTCTCTTTTCTTACTACTACTATTCTAAAAAATCTTTTTTTAGGTGCTAGAGACAAAGGAAGGAGAGTTGTGGAATTTCACTATGAAACTCTACTATTTATAGATTTTTTTTTTGGAAGTGACATGTGGCACTACAATAGGTTGACACGTAGTGCTGGCCTGGTACTATTCTGAAACATGGCAACGATGTGTCATACTATCTAACACGTGCCGTTTATGTGCCAAGCGCAGATGTTGACATGGGTTGTGATGCTGAGATGACATGTGGCATAATGCTTGGCTAATACGTAGCAATGACTTTTAAAGTACTAATTAAATGATTAAATTACTATAAGTGGTGATTTTTCATGATATCAAAGCTATAGACTGACGCCAGTTTTTGATCTTGTGAATTTCTATTTTTTATTTTCTTTCTTTTCTATTTTCATCATTTTGTCTTTGATTTTAATATGGTATTAGGGCAGAGTTCTTGAGTTCGAACCCTGTCTCCGTTATTTACCTCCCATTTCAATTAAAAATTTCATGTGTTGAGCCTCACCTAATAAAAGGATTTTGAGCTCACACATGAGGGGGAGTGTTAAAATATTGATTAAATAATTAAATTTACCTCTTCCTATAAGCTTAATCTTTTAGGATAAGTAGTGACTTAACAATGACGTCCTTCAACAAACCTAATGCATTTCGTAGGAGGTGGTGATGAGGACTCCCCAGCCAAATGAGGGAGGGTTAGGGGCTGATAGGACTATCGAGGTGTGCCTCTTAGAGGACATTATGAAAGCAGGTTTCTGTCTTCCTGTCTTGAGAACCATCCGTGATGTGTTGTCTATTCTCAATTTAGCACCTTAGCTTACTCGTAATTCTTGGAGAGTTCTTATAGTTGGCTGCATTATTTGGCTAGACTAACCCGTCAAGCAAGCGAGGTGTGCTTGGGTTTTGAATTTGATCAATGCCAATGTTGTTTGTTTTGAATTTTCGAGAAAGGGCTAGCCCATCAGGCAGGCATGGGATACTCGAACTGAGGAGTGACGTACCAGTCATTCAGGCAAGGTATGCTCGGGTTTTGCATTTCGGGAAGGTACTAGCCAATCAAGCAGTCGAGGTATGCTTGGGTTTGGAGCTTGATCGTTGTTGATGTCACTTTTGTACTGAGTTACCAAGAAGGGACTAGCCCGTCAAGCAGGCATGGTGTACTTGGACTGAGGAGTGACCTGCTCGTCATGCAAGCAAGGTATGCTCGGGTTTTGCATTATGGGAAGGGACTAGCCCATCAGGCAGGCGTGTTATACTCGGACCAAGGAGGGACCTGCTTGTCAAGCAGGCAAGGTATGCTCGGGTTTGGAGCTTAATCATTGCGAATGTCGCTTTCGTTCTGAGTTACCGAGAAGGGACCTACCTGCCAAGTAGGCGTGGTGTACTCGAACTGAGGAGTGACTTTCCCTTCATGCAAGCAAGGTATGCCCAGGTTTTGCATTTTGGGAAGGGACCAGCCCGTTAGGCAAGTGTGAAATACCCGAGGAGGGACCTGCCCATCGAGTAGGCGAGGTATGCTCGGGTTCAGAGCTTAATCATTGCTGATGTTGCTTTTGTTCTGAGTTACTGACAAGGGACCAGCGTATTAGGCAAGCGTGGTGTACTCAAACTGAGGAGTGACTTGCCCATCATGCATGTGGGGTATGCTCACGTTTTCCACTTTGGGAAGGGACCAGCCCGTCAGGCAGGCATGGTATACCCGGATCAAGGAGGGATCTGGCCGTCAAGCAGGAGAGATATGCTTGGCTTCAGAGCTTAATTGAGGCTGATGTTTCTTGCACTAGCGGCGTTGTGTTTGGGGCTGATGCTGTCCACATTTAGCTAGAGTGAGAGCCTTTTTGATATAGCTACCCGCCTCCTTGACAATGATGCATTGTTGTGGCTGTCCCAGGTTAGAGGGGGCATTCGTTCTTCTTGCCTCGAAGATAGGGTGCGGAACAAGGATCAAGACCCTGTCAGTTTAGAAGCGTAGGACACATGCAAGAGAAAAGTAATACGGAAATATCTTTTATTAATGAAGCATTTCAACTTGCATGAATAAAATTTGTACAGTTTCGAAGTGTGCTTTCTCCCGTTCGAAAGGGCATGGAGGAGCTTGTAGTATTTGATTAAATTCGGGCCTAGACAGTGTTGCCCAACGGCTACCTAAACTAGTTGTCCTCTAGCGATATTAGTAGCTTTCGCCCAGCCCTCTTTGTTACCCAAGTGAGGCTTTAATCTTGGGGAGATTGGGCTTGGGGGCCCATCAAGACGGATCAAGGAAAGCTTGTGAGGTGGCCTTCTAAGGCAGGAACTCCGCTGAAGTGGATCGTCTTTTAAGCTTATTCCAGATTAAAAGTTGAATCTCGAGAACCGAAGAGACACTCCTAATGGGCTGCTAAGTTCAGGAAACGAGGGGGTGCAATTAAGGCATTGCAGAGTTCCGGAGTCCAAACGGTTGAGCCATTAATTCCCCTTGCACTTGAACCCTCTATATTAGCCCACTCATTGCCTTTTGCGTCTTTCTTTCTTATGTGTTCTTTTTCCTTTAAAGACCGAGTGCCATGGATGCTAATGTCCCAAAGAGAAGGGTGCATAGAGTTCCGGCACCTCGGGCTCCGCCAAGCTTTCCTCAGAGTAACTGCTTGCGGGGCGAAGATAACACTTTCTCGACTCACTCACCAATGTCCTTTGGGCCCTTGGATATCTTCGATGGTTCTTCTAGCGTTGGGTCCTCTGGATCTAGTGACTCAGAGAACGACACTCTCTTCATCCCGGCAGGTGGAGTTACTAGCATTCCAGAGGAAGCAAAGGCCATGATGTACCAAGATCCAGCGGAGGAGGAAGAGGCCGTGGAACTAGAGGCGGTTGTGGACATGGGAGAGGCCGAGCCTAGGTCTTCGGGCATGGGAGGAATGACCCGTCTACCCATGGACTCTGTGATGGCCTATTGGAACAAGTGACTCATTCTCTCAGTCATAGAGAGTAATACTAAAATACTATGGATGACCGAGATGTCTCCACATAGCGGAGTGGAGTGAACGGTATGGGGTATTTTGGGGTTTTTCAAAAAGCGTCCGTACAATTAGGGTTTTCTTATAAATATGTTATGATGTAACCCTAAGACATTGTATAATGAATTATAACCACACTCTCCATGTGGACGCAGGCACATTGTCGAACCACATAAATCCTTGTTGTGCACGGTAAAAATACGGCCGATGTAGAGGCCTTGTCTGAAGTCGGGCTGGGGGACGTGCTTACCCAGACGAGTGAGTTGCTGAGGAAGGCTCAACACGAAATCGGCCAGATTTCAGATCGGGTCGGGGAGGCTAGGAACAAAGGTTTCCGTCGAGATCAGAGGCTTGGGCGCTTGGAAGGGAGGCTAGCCCAGACGGACGAGGAGCTTGCCCCAGCGCGGGCATGGTCCTGTGCCTTGAGCAAGAGAGTGGAGAGCAAGACATCTTTTAGTGGCAACTAGGGCCAGTTTTTTGTATCAACTCCCTTTTGTTCCTTTTTTCTTTTGAAATAGGCCCCTTTCACCTGGTGCTCCATTGGCATACTGTTTTGGTCCGGCAGTGAGTGGGAGGCTGTCAGATGAAATGGGCCATGAGAAATAGATGGAGAAGCACCAAAATGGAGGTGGTGAGATTTGCCTTGTTGACAAGAAGAACACGCTATCGAAGGCTTATTGTAGGAGACATGAAGGTGATGACCGGAGATAACATGATGAACAATTCTAACTCAGGATGACCAAGAATTTGATGCCATTGATCCACCAAAACTCGCTCACCAACAAGTGCAGTAAGATTGGTGGATATTGACTTATTGGCAAGGCAAGGATATAAGCCACCCCTACTTGGGCCTTGGAGGAGTAGCCTCCCTGTTTGAATGTCCTTTACATGAAAACATGAAGGATGAAATTCAATAAAAGCCCAATTATCATTAATAAATTGATAAACGTAAATAAGGTTCTTTTGAATTTCAGGAACATATAATAAGGAGTTGATAGGATTCCCATTCTTGAACCTTCCTTTCACTTAGTCCTGATGCTTGGCTTCTACAAGATACAATGTTTTCATTAAATGTTTGCAACTTACAATGTTTTCATTAATTAATTTCTGCAAGTTTCAATTTTCTTAGGTTAAATGCAATATCCTATATTTAGCTTGTTTTTCCCTATATAAAGTTGTAGATGGGGTATAGCAAATTCATTCAAGAAGAATTTCTTGAAACTTGAAGCAAATATTGAAGGCCTAATCCCCTCGAAGTGATCATCCCTTTCTCTTGCTTTCTTATTTTTTTTTTTTTATTTCTCCATTGGGTCTTATCAGGAGTGTAGTTGAAAATTTCGAGAAGGAGTAGGTAAATTTGCCAAAGTAAGATTTTCAAACCTCAGCCATTTCCTACCCGGATCACCTCATTGCCGGAGTACTCATCAGACCAAACGTTGAGCTTAGCCAAACCGTTGGTTAAATGATTGGTAGACCCAAAATCGAGGTACCAATTCAAATTAGGGGATGTGGATGGGGTTGTGAAATAGGCTGGAGGAGGATGACTGTGACCTTGGTAGGAGTGATCAAAGTGGTAGTAGCATTTTGCAATTGTGTGGCCGGTCTTGTGACATAAAATCTTTCAGATGGTGACCTTTGGCCATTGTAGCCACATTCACCACTGCAACTGTTTTGCCCATCATAATTGCATGTGTTGTTTTTTATAGGTTTGTTAAGCATGATTTTAGCATTTTCAAAGTGAATATAAATTTAGTTAATGATAAAAATTTCAGCAGCATTAATCATAGATCAAGAAGCATACACAAGGGGATACCGATAAATTTCTAGGGTTTAATGATAAACTGTCATGGAAACTGTTCATGCAATTTGCTACTGCTGTATGTTCTATAGCTTCTAAGAAACATTTTAATTCATTAGCACCAAATCTACCATCAAAGTCATGTTAAGAGACGTTTACAAATTCTAGGTTTACGAAATATATAACTAAGTTCGAATAACTATCTCTCATGTGAACAACATTAACTATCTTAAATTTTAAGAAAACGTGGTATATTTTAGAAGTTTATTACTTTCAACTATCCCCACTTTCATTTTATTCTAAGGAAAACAGAGAAGGAAGGAACTGAATCGCTATTCACTTGTTGTTTGAAGTATGCAGCAGGTAATTGAAAGACGTAATTTGCATTCAAAAAATCTCAACAAAATGGACCAACCATCTTCGGAGCTGCAGGTTAGATATATATATTTTCTTAGCGGGTGGATATAATATTGTCCCTTTTGATGTTAGCATTTTATCATGTTTCTCAAGATAAATGAACAAAAATTTTGAAGTTGCAAAGATTTCAAACTTTGTTTGTTTCTTTTTTCGGATGAATAAATTAAAGATTGAATTAATGAGAAAAATAAAAAAGGAAAAAAACTCAAAGAATAAAAGGCAAGGGGGCAAACTGATCAAGGCAGCCCCACCTAACCTTTACCGACAGGATGCTTAGAATTATTAACAACCATCTTGCATGATCCGGTGGAGTTCCAGAATTGTTGTTCGATGTCATGTATGAACAAGGGATGAAATTTTAGTTTCCTTCAGTTTATTACAGACTCTCATTTAAATGAGTAGGTGATCTCACACGAACGAGCTGTGTTAGTTTTTGCTAAACTAACTTATTTCAATTTTCTACTAGGTTTACGAATTTGTCTATTATAAATACTTGTTATGGACAGCCTAAAAGGGATTTTTTTTTTATTGAATATTTTATCATTTTTCTAATAAGGATTACTCAAAGGTTGAGTTTTCTTCTATTTTTGCCTCAATTCCTTGGTTGAATTCTTAGTTTTGGGAATAGTTGTGAATCTACAAACTAGTTCGAACAAGTAAGTAAACGAGCTGCGTCAGTTTTTATTAAACTAACTTATTTCAGTTTTCTACTAGGTTTATGAATTTGTTTGCTATAAATACTTGTTATGGAGAACCTAAAAGGGTGTTTTTTTAAAAAACATATTTTATCATTTTTCTAGTAAGGAATACTCAAAGGTTGAGTTTTCTTCTATTTTTGCCTCAATTCCTTGGTTGAATTCTTAGATTTGGGAAGAGTTGTAAATCTTGTGTTGTTTTTTGTCTTTGCGAACCCACTATGTTACGCTTGCATCATATATAGGTCCTACTCCAACTCGACCAAATGGCCTGTTCCTTAGAAAATATACCATAGATGCACCCCAAGCTCACCTTTTTTATTAAACCATTATCTGAAATTTTTATGACATTTTTTGAAACTTAATTACATATAAACTCACATCTGGAACAACTCTGAGAACAAACTACTTGTACAAATCCCAGAATGATGACCCTAAGATGTCTACAACATCCTTAAATATTTCTAATGGAAGGCTTGAAATGCCTACATAATTTGGCAACCATTGCTATATTAAAAGTGCTTGCAAACAGATCACGTATTGAAAATCTTCATGAATGGCAACTCTTTCACTTTGTGCCTTTTTAGCATGAGAACAGGACCAACAGCACCTTGTTGAGTGATGAAATCGTGGGGAAGACTCATGAACTGAGGTATTGTAACGACATTGCTATATCAAGTTGTTACGGTAATGACATGCACATTCCTCACTAAATTAATGTTAAAAATTATTGCACCTAATGACAGGCAGATGAAGGGAGAAGATCTCCAAGGATTGAATATAGAAGAACTACAGAAACTAGAGCAACTTCTCAAAGTTGGCTTGAGCCGCATTTTAAATGCAAAGGTTAATTTGTCTCTCCTTGTCGTCTCTTAACATAAGAAGCTTTTATGTGTTTCCGGATGAAAGATTTATGGAAGAGATCAGTGCCCTTGCGCGGAAGGCCATGTGCCAAACTTTCTAATTTTTAAAACATTTCATTCAATTACTATCATTTCAAAAAAGATAGAATGTAAAATATCTTCATGCTTTCTTAGGTGATGATATTCGTGAATACATAGTTTTACACAATTACTTAATTTAGAGCAAAGTACTTGATAACCAGAAATGAATATGTTGATGCAAGTCACGGTGCAAGTTCATAAGAATCATGGAGACAATTCTGGGATCCAAAGAAATTTGTCTTCCTTTTGTGCAGCGGCTTGCTCAAGCATTGGGAAAAGGACTGTCACCAAGGCTAACAATTACCACCAAAGAACTTTTAGGGAAACCATTTTGGCCATAAATCCAGTTCCATGTGTTATATTTTTTTATCCTATGACATTTGATATAAACAGACTCCCACTCCCTCAAAAAAGGGTATCCAATGTCCGATATTAAAAATCACTTAGGGTACATTACGCGAAATGACTATTATATTAGAAAAAATGAATAGTTTTTATTAGGCATGAAAGAAGGTTGAATAGAATAGCCTTAGTGTTTAGTAAACCTGTTTGGTGTACTGTAATGAAGATGTGCAAGATAGATACTATTCCTGTCACTTGGGATGCTGTTATGATGGAAGTTATCCATCACTAGTGCAAACTTACTTTTGGTGCCTCGGTTTATAATCTATGCAAGAATATGAATGAGATTAGACATGATGGTTCTCCTAAAACTGAAGAACAAGTGATACAAATAATTTTTTTTGGTGTTAAAGGGCGTACTATCTTTAAAGAAAATTTCGTTGTACTACTGAAAATAGACATGTTTGTTGTAAGTGGGGCATAGATACTAAAATACTGGTTTATTTTTTGCTGGTCTTGTCTTGTTGGGTTGGTTTAGTTTAGGGTTGATACTTGTATAGTGTCATTGTTCTTTAACTTGTATAATGTCATTGTACGGGTTGGTTTGTTGATATGAAATGCTTAATTATTCATCCAAAAAAAAAAAATAGCCTTGGTGTTAGAATATGTGATAAGGCTTTAACACTTGGATAGCCATTTTCATTATCCATGAGGGAATGGCTATTTCAAGGCATTTCATTCCACAACCTTCTATTTTCAATGAAAACTATTTTTTTTTATTAATGGAATAGTCATTCCACATAGCAAATGTAACATTAGGGGTCTTACTATCAAGCTTACGTTGGCTGCTAGGGTTTATCTCATTTGGAAAAGGAGAAATTTTGATGTTATTTTCTAAAAGAAGCCGAAATGTTTCTAGTTAGCTTGTTTCAATATGAAAAATACGCATACACCCCAAGTTGTTAAATACACAATCCCAATCAGCAAATTAAACAAATATTAAGCCAAGCAACATAAAACAAATCAACACAGAAATTTTGGTAACGAAGTTAAAACATTTTGAAGAATTCTTGAAAACTAAAACCACTTCGAGGGCCAACCATTCCCAAAGACATACACTATAGAAGACTTATATTACAGATTGATCTTTCTTATAAAACCTTTGTAACTCCTAAAACTCAATTTGTAACCTCAGCAAATGACACGTTTACCTCTCATGCATTGCAGTGGCTTTAGAACCACTAGCCTTCTTCTATAAGGATCACCTTTAGGAACAAACCCCGTCTGATTTAACACAGAACTCTCATGGCTATATGCTTTTCTATGGTTTGGTTAATGATAAAGAAGGAGAATGATTTGACTATTTAAGGCTCAAAGGTGTTTAGAACCTCTCCAAGAAAAATTAAAAAGAGTCTCTCCAAGTTATGAAGTAACTTATGAGGCTTATATAGATGGGGAGAAAATTTGAAATTTGTAGGCTAAATCAGCTAAGGTTTAAAATAGTCTGTCGAAGTCTCATTTGAACGGGATAAGTTCTTATACGAACGTGACTTAGGGTTTTACAATTCTTGCATAGTGGTATTCGAACATTGTGCGATCGAGGTTGTGATCGAGGTATTCTATGAAACACTATTGTTCAACACCAATCGAACGGGCTGCATTCACCATTCCGATTGGGTCAATTTGTGAGTCTTCGAATTCACCCTCGTTCAAACTAGATGCGATCACTCTTGTTATCCAACCTTTTTGGAACTTGAATTTTAAAGTCTTGAGCAGACTGATCGAACGACCTTGCAATTATGATTGGGATCAAGGCATACTAGAACCTTATCTTGATTGCGTTCATGTTCTTGTTCAAACAACTTTCAACCGAGCTTGTGATCAACAACTCCTGATCTTCAATGTCCATCTAAGTCTGAGAACATATTTTAAGACCGACTTAAACCTTAAACCTAAACTCGACAATTTTTGACACTGAATTTGCCAACACTAAAAAGATAATACGAGACATTGTTTTGCAAGTTAGACGCAGAGTGTTTTCCCTATATGGATTTGATCTCCTTTGCTCACTAACAGAAGCATTTTTATGTCCTGGAATATTTCTAAAAGATTGTAGTATGTGGGTTTCTATGCTGTTGGTTTTGTTCTCTTATGTCGTGTTTTAAGTGCCTAAGGTTGGCCCTACCTTTTGTTTTGTTGAGGTTGTTGTTCGCTTGTAAGTTGTGTTAGTTCGTGTTGGCTCGTGCTCTTGCCAGGGACAACTGCCTATTTGTAGTTCTTATTCTTTCATATATCACCATTCATCCAAAAATATATATGCCATGCTAAAAATTACCTTAGAGGTTAAGGCTAACATGTCTTAGCTTAGTAATCTCTTTCTCTGTTGATCTTATTTTATAAATGCAGGGAGCCCAACCAATGATGGAGGATAACCAGCGACTAAAACTGGTATCAAGTCTAATTGAATATATATTTTTCTTTATTTCCCTACTTTCTGATCAATTGATGGAAAATGTCTCTATCAACAGATGGAGAGTCAGTTTAACATTATAACACATGTAATTGAACAAGGTCAGTCATCTGAGTCAACCACCAATATTTGCAGCTCAGCTGATTATCCTCCTCAACACCAAGACATCGACAATCTCTCAAGTTGGGGGTACGTAAGTTTGCAACATTAATTACAACACTAATTCTGTTTTTCTTGTTATAAAATGTAGTTAGATTAGGAATTCATATTTACCTAATTAAGCGTATAGTTTTAATTAGTATTGATATTACAACAACTTGACCAAACAGATGGATCTGTCATTGGGTTTAACAATAACAATTCGTATATTCTTCTACCATTTTAGGCTTGTATCATCTAGAAATTAATATAAGAATAATATGAAATTAATTAGTGGTGGCAGTCGCTGGGTGATATTGGTTTCAACTCATCAATAGCTTTGGTCGGTGACCAAATGCCAAGACATTTTATTTAATTACCTTGGTATATCTTTCTATGCCTTGCACATGCAGGTTACCTTTCCCGAACTGATTTTGGAAGATAAAGAAGGTCAAGAGTACTTGGACACGCATTTTCTCAATTGAAAAAACAAGGATGCACGTCTAAGTAAAACCCAGGCTCACTGTTGTAGATAAATAAAGTTGATTAAATAAAGTCCCACATATGTATATATATGGTGATCAGCTATGGATGCTTAATTATGTTATGCATGAATGAAGGGCCAACTTGTTTCAATGGATAATGAAGACAGGAAAAAGAAACAAAAAAAAAAGGGTTAAAAGGTCCGTGCATGTTTGACAATGCATGTACCATTGAGACTGATTTTGGGAGATGCTGTTGACGATATGCATAAAATTAGCAGGATGAAGCTGTCAAGTCCGACTTAGTTCTGGGAAACATAAGTTGGAAGACATAATTAACCTATGACGAGCTGCAGAATTATTAGTAATATATCTGCAACTTGGTAATCCTAGCTAGAAAAACCACCTATATTGATCGACTTTGACAACTGTGCTTTTTTTTTTTTTATTTAATTGAATGAGGAAAAGGGTTACAAGGGAGGATCTTTCTCACTCTTGATCTAGATGGATGACAGAATGGAAGATCCTATTTGTGCTTTGTGCTTTTAAGTTTGATAAGAGTAGCAAAGTGTGGTAATAATTTTTGCTTTTTTTTTTTTGTTTTTCCTGAGGCAATAATACTAGATGTTCCATTCTTAAACTAGCTACTTGTTAGACTATGTGGAGCTTGGTTTGTGTCTAATCTGGCTTGTACTCAACCCGGTACAACAATAAAAGTGTTACAGTTTAAATGGGTTTTTTTTCAAGCTTAATCTATAGAGCGGAGGTTTTGACCCGTTTCGGTTTTTACACCTAGTTGAGAGTCCTTTTTATAACTACTTTTGTTTTCAAGATTTGCCATGTTGTAATTGAAGCCTCTTTGTATTGTTTCTCAAAAAATAGTAAAATCTTGTTGTAATTCGGTAGACATAACTCTTAGTGATAAATCACGTAAATCTCTGTATTTTGTGATTATTTATTTTTGTTTTCTCTCTATTTCATCGTTGATTCGATCTGAAAAATTGGAGAATTTTTCCTAACACTACTAATATAAAATCCAAACTTTTCCTAAATTTGAGTGACTCAATCAAGTGTCTAATTAACTCTTTTGTTATGTACTCTCCTGTTGGTAATCTATTACAAAATATGAAATCCAAAAAAAAAAAAAAAAAAAACAAGACATAAATTAAACGAAACGAAAAATATCAGAATGAAACCCACCACCCCACCCCCCACACACATTATATATATACGATCTCTTAAATAATTGTCTACTCATCGACAAGACAAGATGGCAAGGAGGCAGGTAAATATCTGTAAAGTGGAGGAGGGGGCTGTTTAAGAAGGCTTTGGGGCTATCAACTCTGTGTGATGCTGAAATAGGTATGTAGTCTTTTCTGCTACAGAAATGCTCTCAGTGCGCTATGATCTCTTAAATAATTGTCTATTCATCGACAAGACGAGATGGCAAGGAGGCAGGTAAGAGCTTGTTTGCCAAAGGATTTTGATTTTGATTAGGAATTATTGGTTTTAATGTGATATAAAAATATAAAAAATGTTATAAATTTTTTTGTAAAAAAAGTAAAATTTTTTATTTTTTTAGTGAGTATTTTATTTGAATGGTAATAAAAAAATGTTTCGATAGTGATATAAAAAATAAAAAATAATTATTAAAAAATAATTAATGTGATATAAAAATTAAGAATTTTTTTTTTATAAAATTAAAATTATAAATAGTAAAATCAGAATTACTTGCCAAACAGGGCAATTTCTAAAAGAAGAGGAGGGGGCTGTTTAAGAAGGCTTTGGGGCTATCAACTCTGTGCGATGCTACTTACAAAAGAAAAAAAACTTTGTGCGATGCTGAAATAGGTATGATAGTCTTTTCTGCTATAGAAATGCTCTCAGTGCGCGAAGCTCAAGGTTTCTGTCTCATGCATCGTTCTACGTACGTACTATTTTTTTGTTTTTTTTCTATTCACATACGTACTTAATTAATAAGCACCAAGATAGGTAGTTACGCAAAATAAAGAGATCATTAATTAATAAGCACCAAGAGTACTGAACAAATTAGACGATGAGTGAAAAAAATGTACTATGATACATCACATGAAAAGAGAAATTACTGCAGAATCTTATACATGGGCTGTTTGGTAAGTGATTCTGACTGCAAAACACAAACAATTATCTGGAACAGAGACAGAGAGACGTTAATATATCACCTTCATGGGTTAATGTCTGTTGCTGCTACTTTTTTTTTTTTTGAATCAAAGAGGAAAATGGTTACATAGGAGTCTGTTGCTTCTACTTATTTGTGTAGAATCAATTTATGGACGTGCATGTGAGTGGAAAGTGATATAGAATATGGTTCAACAAATTTAACTTTTTCCCGCTTTTCAATTCCCCCCCCCCCCTCCCCTTTTTTTTTTTACATTCATATTCTCAAGAATGTGATGCTATGGATTTTTGGGAATGCAACTAAACCAACATTTGAGAATGATTAATAATTTTATAGGATTCTTGGTACGTAATATAAGATTCCCGTGTTTAGTTTATTTTTAGGCATTTTGTAGGAATTATTTATCATTCACAAACTATCCCTATGTTTCTTTTTTCAAGTGCACAATGTAGTTTGGTAGAAAAGTATTTAAAAAGAGAAATGATAAAAATTATTTTCTAAACTGTCTTTCATCCATCTCCGTACAGTAGATAGTTGAATCCACCATTGAATTAGTAGAACCCACATATGGGTTTCACCAATCCAATGATAAATTTACAAAAAAGATGTCTTAACGAATAAAGTCTAACATTCCTCATTTAAAAAATAATAGGAAGAAAAACTATATATAAAATAGTTTTTTTTCCTTTAATTTCCCAATTATATAATTTGTCTATACTATTTTATTTATTTTCTTTATTGTTTATCTATAACTAAATAAAACCTGTTCTTTTTTTTTCGTAGAATAAAATAGCTCCTCATTTTTATATACAAATTTTACAAATGGCCATAATCAAACTCAAAAAGTAGTATTAAAAAAATTTTAAAGTAGGGATAGAGTTTTTTTTTTTAGTAAGTGGATAGATTTTTTTAAGGTTTGGAGATTCAGAAAGTCGGGATATTTAGCGTGACTTATAAATAAAATTTATTAGCATCTTTGTCTTTTTGAAAAAAAAAAATACAAAAATACAAAAAAAAATACAAAAAACAAAAAAAAAAAAACAAAAAACAAAACAAAAACAAAAACAAAAAAACATTTCTCAAGGTGAAAGGAATATGGATTCCCACCTTTCTAGAAAGTTGGACTATTGGAGATAATTGAGAAGATAAATTTGAATGCAAAACGGTTAAAGCTTCCAAGTCATGTTAGGACATCCGATGTTTTCTATGTCAAGCATATGGTTCCTTACAATGGCACTTCTTTAGATGACAAGGCGAATTTGATGAAAAATTCTCTAGAACTTGGAAAGCATGATGTAGATCAGATTGCACACAACATTATGCAAAAGTTTGAGTGGCCAAAGAATGTTCTAGGATGGGGACACTTGTGATTTAGCTCGTTTGACCTTCGCTCCACGGTTGCTCGAGCGAAACTACTACGGGAGAAAAACCCAAGACTTCCCTCTAGTCACAATTGAGGGTTGCTCAATCAGGAGGATGAGATGGTGCAAGAGATAATTCGCAAGAGTTTGATCGACATTTGACTTAAGTCTCGATCGAGTGAGATGATGTGATATATGCTAAGCTTAGAAATTCCTGAGAATTCGATTGATGGTGCGATTGATCTTTGCTTAAGCGAGAATGGCAATCATTTTTAAACTGAATACTTCACTTGACCGAGCTTGCGGCCCTTTTAAAAAAAAAAGACAATTATGTTTTCTTTTTACGGTTGTGGCCCTACTCGTATTTAAGCACAATAAAAATCGCTCAGTTCATGTAATTTTCTTTGTTTTATGAATAATAACACTCTTGAGAGTGTTTTTTTTTTCTTCAATTTTTCCTATAATTCTTAGAATTTTCTATGATTTATAGAAGAGTTGTGAATTCTAGTATTTGCAGATTCTATTTCCAACTACGTCATGTTACATCACCTTGACTCTTGCCCCCAAGGGATTAAGTCTAGGAAGGCAACCCTTTCTCTTTCTCACCACTTAGCCCCCACCTCCCACCCTCCTTTTTGGTAAGCGGAAGCTAGTTTTGCATAAGTTCGTTTTCTATGTGAACCATCATGCCTTATTGTATTTGGTGAATAAAGCAAGCCCTACCTAAAGGAGAGATTTTGGTGCCTATTCTAACTGTGTATGTGATTTTGATGCCTATTACTTATCCAAAAACACAATTAATAGACTATACTGATTAATAATTTAAATAAGTACCCATCGTTAAGGTGATGGTTATGGAAGTTGCATAGGTGAGAAGTTGAACAAATAGTAAGATTTTTTAAAGCATCTCCAGCAATGGTATCTATTTTACCTACTCAAAATACACTTGTATCTATTTTAGCTACCAAGTTTTCAACATAAATTCCAACAGATTATTTATTCCAATATCTAAATTCTTTAAATATTATTTTTTTTTTGTTTTTTTTTTTTATTGTTTTCTTCCTCTTTCTCTCCACCCTTCCCTATTTGCTTTTTTCTTTTTCTTTTTTTCAATGCACTTCACTCACGCACCCCTCATCTTCTCTAACCTTTTCTTGTCTCTTCTACACCCATCCCCCCTCCTTTCAGCACAACAATGTTTCTTTCACACCCCTTCCCCCTACTTTCAGCACAGCAATGAGAGACAACAGAGAGAGCGAGAGAGAGACACACACATCCCCTTTTCCCTGGGTTTTGCAATTAATCGGGGGAGAGAGAGAGAGAGAGATAGACCAAAACAGAGAGGTGCGTTGGGCAACTTGTGGGTGGCGGTGAAACACCAGAACCGGCGACTTCCAAGCTTAGGATTGTTTGGGTAAGTGTTAATCTAAGTAATTTACTGAGAGTTTGGGTTTGGATTGGTGTTGGTTGAGTTTTTTTCTTGGATGGATTTGGTAGCCGAATTGAGATGGTGGTTTGGCCGAGTGGGGGGTTTTTGCCCTTGTCTCCTCCGTGGCTGGCAAGGAAGGCAGATCCGGGACTGTTGTTGTGTGGGCAACGTCATTGTTGTGTGGGTGAGAGAGACAGACGATGGAAAGAAGAGCATTTGTTAATCTATGGAGGCCTCGAAAGAGGAAGAGAGAGAAGGAAAGAAAAGATGTAAAGAAACAATAAAAAATTCTAACATTGTGCTACAGTGAATAGCATCATGGTGCTATTCACTGTAGCAACTACTAGCAAAAATGGTATTTTAGCTACTTTGAAGCTAATCTGCTGGAAACGAAAATAAGCTCATAATAGTTATATTTAGCTATTATACACTCTTTAGCTACTCTGTTGGAGTTGCTCTCGCCAACTAACCTATACTGCATGATAATCCATGTATAGAAACCCATAGGATGCGAAGCATTGTTATTGTGCTAATAAAAACCGAACACTATGCAAAAAAACGGCTTTTCTCATATATTCTGTAGTCTTTCATTTGCTTCAAAAATGGCTCATTACCTCTTCCTTTCCAGCTCTATCGCTCCACTGTTGTCAACCACTATGTTGTTAATAAGCTGTAGCTTCATAGCGTTGGTAGGGGTGTAACGTTCTGAGAAATTAATTAACTAGTAATTAACTTCCGAGTGCCTCTCAGACCTATTTACCAAGTAAATAAATTTCAAGAGATCTATATTTTTTAAAAGAGAACACTAAGCAGCGAAAACATATGATTTTCTATTATTCTACCAACATTAATAATTACAACAAGAGCATCTACTAAAAATCATCACATTAACTGAAATTATATTATATACATCATCGTTATAAAATATCAAATTAAACCTTAATTATTACACAAAAATATCTCAAACACTAAGTTCGCAACGTCTCCGAAAAGTATTAGTTACCATGAGCAGCCGGCAAAATCCTACAATGAATTATCAAGCATTATCTAGATCAATATCATTATGCCAAACGGCACCACCAACCTCATGGTCCTTTTCGAATCCAACATTTATAGGAAGGCCAACTATAAAACAACACATATTTTACTAGTGAAAAAGATAGCATAAGTTCACAACTTAGTGAATAAGGATACACAGAAATACAAGTTATCTTGTTTGTGAACTCAGTGTGTATAAAAAGGTCATTTAACTTTCTAGACATTAATGTGCAATATCATTCATCAGTTATAAATCATGTGTATCCAGTATAGATATAAAATATACGATAATCAAGTAAACATATCATAGTGCACTTGATATGGTCTACCTAAGCCTTTAACCCTTGCTTGGTAGGGTTGGCAGTATCCTGAGAAACCTGTAGTACAATACTGATGCCACGATGTCGCCGTATACCGTCATTTTTAGTGGCTCAACCAAAATTAAACTCCTCCCATCTCTCCCTCTCTGGTCTCTCGCTCTCCCTGTTCTCTCTCCTCTTCTTCATCCTTCATTATCACATATCAACATGACAACACCCAAAATCAACAACATAAATGCTCAACAAATCGGTCCTCAAAACTACAAGACCACCAAGATGAGCCCTATCCCACCAAACCCAAAACACTTATTGTCCCTATTCGCATCCACCATTGCCTTCTCTATCAGTGACCTCATCTAAGAGTTAGTCCAATATGGTGAATGTGGATTTCAAGGGGTTTCAATGAACTTAAGGACGCTGAGATTTTGATCTTCTGCCAAGGACATCTATATGAATCAGTTTGTTCAGCCTACTGATTGTTTTGGATCTTCTACTAAAGAATAGACATATTTATTTTGTTGTGAATTTCATCAATGAGAATAGGAAAAAAAAATCACATCTATGTGGATCAGTTTATTTATTCTTTCGTTTCCTGTATTTTTGTTTCATAGATGGACTTCAAGACAACAATAAAGCCCTCTATTTTTTATCATTTGGGAAGTGAACCTGCAGGAATTTGGCACAACAAATCTGCTACGATGGGGGTTGGTAACTTCCAATGAGAGGGAGTGGGAGAGGGAGAAAGATTGAAGACGAAAGAGAAAAAAAAAATAATTAAAAAAATAATATTTAAATAAAATAGAGAATCAGTTGAAGTGTTTATAAGAAAAACAACAGTTAAATTAAGGTTTTGTACTTTTTCAGTAACTATTTTGGCTATTATTGCTAGAAATACTTTAAGAGAGATGAACAGTTGAAGGCATTGGTATATGAAAGATATCTTTTAGCTCAAAAAGTTATGGCTCAAAGTCTATGAGAAATTGTGAACTATGGTGTTCATATAGATCCTAAGAAAACACTCGGTGTTTTTAAGCAACTAAAACATTGAAAAGACAATTTTTAAAGGCCATGTTTGGACGAGTAAGTTGGTATCTTTGGACGCTACTAGGGTTTCATGGATTCCTCTTGATGGCATTCGGATGAGCACCAACTAGGCTTCCAACTGCGCTTCTCTGGTCTTCATTTGGTTCGAACGTAATCTGATCGAACTTCCAATCAAGCTTCTCTGTCTCTTGTGTTCTTCACTGTAGCATTTAGAGCGCCCATTAGTGGGCAGCTCAAGTGTTGAAACGTTTTGACCGTTACTCGACACCATTAAATTGCACTAAATGTGTAAGTTACAAAAAGCTTTTATATAATTAGCAGTGTGTGCAAATGAACAGATGTGTGTTTGCAACATTGTGAGAATAGAAAAGCTAAAAGATAAGCATCTCTCTCTCTTTGATTTTCTGATTTGGTGAGGCATTTAGACTGTGGATATATGAGTATTGTTCTAGTAGTATGCTCTACCACTGAGAGCAGAAATACTGGAGAATTAAGAGCAAAGACACGTGGAACAACTACGTTAGATCCTATATTTGGTTCATGAGAGGTACCGAATAATAATTTATTCCACTGTGTATGATTGTATTATATTTCTAACATTGGTATCAAAGCCATAATTAGTGGTTCCCGTGTATTTTTTTGATCTTATGCAAATACTGATTCTTGTTTTTGGAATATTTGCTGCTGTGATTTTTTTTTTTTTGTGTTAATTCCAACACCACCAAGCATCTGAACAAGAGAGCTGCCATGTGAGCCTTGCACGAGTACAGTAACAGTCTGAGGCAGTGCCACTCGCACAGTACCACGAAGCAGAGCAGCAGCAGCGCTGCCCGCATTAGGCATCAGTGCCACCCACGAGTGGCGACAGCCAGGCCCCAGATCGGCGATAGTGCCGCCAAGCCATGAATAGCCTTGTGGGTGCAGATCCATGCGCAGCCCCTGCGCAGAGCGCGGCCGGGCTACAAACCGCAGCGCAGCGCCGACAAGAACCGGCCGCGGTGCGCAACAGTAGGGGTGAGCTGCACGCCGTGCACTACGAGCCCCACCGCGCACGGCAGATCCGGCCATAGGCATAGCCACGCCGCGCCACGCCAGATCGAGCCACTGCACGCAACGGCTGGCCCGCATGTGGCCAGATCGGCCGTTGGCCAGCGCGCAGCTGGCCATGGCAGGCCGGTGCGCACGGCCAAACCAACCGCAGCGCAGTAGCCAGATCAGGCCACTGCGCGCGGTCATCCAACGCAGCACGACAGCTAGCCAGATCGCTGCGCGCGGCCATCCAAGCCGCAGCGCAGTGGTGGCCGCTAGCTAGATCAGGCGTTGTGTGTGGAGAGCCTGGTGGCACGACTGCCTTGTGGGTAGAAGATGGGCGGCGGCTTGTGCTGGGAGGAGAAGAAAATTTTTTCGGGTCAAATTTTTGTGTTCGGGTAGGGTTCCAAACCCGAATGGACTTGGCCCATGTTTAATTTTTTTTAAAATGGGCCAGTCCAAACGGAATCCAGGCCAAAACATTGGACCGAACCCATTGGTGTCTGTGGACTGACCCGCTATTTTGACCCAGATCCGTTATATAAAAAAAAAAAAAAAAGGGTTCTTTTGTGCAGGTCGTGGTTAGAACTCCTGCCTTGGGTTCAAACTTCAAGTATATAAACCACTAAGCCACAAATCAGGTTTGGTCTTTTATCCATTAATTGTTTTTTATATTGTGAAATGAATATGTTTTATACGAATAGATTCACATGTGGCTTATATTATGGAATTTTCTGTGTGATTATTCCATATATGTTTGTGTTTTGAATTTTTTGTGTGAATATTCCATGTATAACATGCATGGCATATTTTAAAATTATTGGATTTTTTTTTTGTATTTATAAATCCAATATGTTTTAAAATAATATCTTTAAGAAATTTTAAAATATGCCAATGTTTATATTTTTTTTGAAAGATGCATGTTATGATTTATGTAATTCCATATGAGATGTGTGGCATGACATTAATATGATTGTTCATAATTTATTCCATTATATTAGTGAATAAATTTGTATACGTAGAATTACATATTAATTCTTGAAATTAGTGGGAGTATGGTTGAGTAGAGTTTATATTTTAAAACTTCTCTCATACAAAATTTGCGCGTTAAATGAATTAGATGTGGTAACGTACTACCTGCGGCACGAGAGATGATTATGAGCCTAGCGAAATTTTCGATCTCGCGACTTGTAGGAAATTATCATTTTCTAATTTAGACTAATGCTGCAAATTAAATATGTGTGTGCTAGATAATATTTATTGCGCATAGTTATTGTAGTGACATTGAGATAACCTAGATGAATTAAAAACCCTAGAGATTTGGTATACGACTTAAATGGCGCATTAATCTCAAAAATCCTAGAGATTTGGTATGCGACTTAAATGGCGCATTCATCTCCTTCCGGAGCAATTATTGAAAACATAAGATGATGACATTTGTTAAAGTAAGACTGCTTTAGACTATCGTCATTATGAAAATCTCAACAATTTCATAAATGAAATTGTTATGCGCATAGGTCGTATGCACTACAATTTTCGTAGAAATTAAAGAGGATTAACTGACATAGGGAAGCAAACCACTATTTTTTGCCTTTAAGAATTTTGTGGGTAATAAGTTAAGTTGCGCATTTTTTTTCGTAATGCAAATATTAATTGCTCCCATAATTCTGGGTTGAGCAATATTAATTTTATAAGCAACTTAAACGAGATTAACCCATAGATAAATGCATACTCTCTAAGAGTCGCTAGTATGTCTAGCTAGACTCGCTAATATGACAAGTTAGTGGAAGCCTTAAAATCTTAATGTGCAATAAGAGTATTTAAATATTCTTAGACGACACTTTAATTTAAAATATTAGCGGTGCGCCTTTGTGGCAAAGATTAATAGCACTACTAATATTGCTAAAAATTTTATTTTTGCGGGACACATGGGTCCAAGCAACAATGAGAAATTTTAAGCGCTCCTTGAAATATGACATGAGAGTAATGAAATACTAAGCGCCTTTAAGGCAAGCATGGTATTTAAGGCAAAAGTTTAAGAACAACCAGGTACTACTTAATCAGCCTAAACATATTGCTCGTGGTTGCATTGAAGCAAATAGAGTTTAAGGCTCGTATAATTTCTCGCCTCAATTTTTTCTTATCTCTCCTATAGTGGATTGTAGATAAGAAAATAAATTTGATGAGCGAGAAATAGAGAAATATCGCTAGTTACTAGACAGCAGCTGAAAAATCACAAAAGAGTGCATTAGTTGCACACCTTTACAATTTTTAGGCGCTTTAAATATAGCGATATTAATGAAGTCGGTACCCATGTTGGTTCAAGATTTTTTAAAGGTAGTGGTGTCAGTACTGAGAATCCCAAGAGGTTTAGAATTGGATAATCATAGATTGACTCTATAATGTTATTTCTCGTTTGGAGAAATGATATGCTATTTATGCTATCGGGCATGGGATGATGGGTAAAGAAGCTTGAGAAATCGAAAGTTTTCTTGCTTATGAGAACTCTCTCCTTTAATTAGCAAAGTCAATTTAATGATAAAAGACAGCATAAGCATCTCCTACAATTAATTAATTCCTATGTTTGCGCACTAATAACTCTAAGGACATGAACTATAAATTGTCTCATCATATAAATGCTAGATGGTTAAAATTTTACTTCTCACAAATTCCAAAATATTTTTTATGTATAAATATTTGTTTGAGAAAATGAGGAGAAAAATATTTTTTTTGGACACAATTTTTTTTTTTTGTGAGAAAATTAGAATAAGTTTTTTTGAAAACTTATCTAAAGTTATATGATGAGAATAATTATCTCGCAATATTGTGATTTGTTGAGAACAACATGTTAGGTTAATAATGGCGCAAAAATATTTGTTACATCACATTTGGATAGATGTAATAAGGTATTGCCGCCTTAGTCCTAACAAGTGGTCTTTAGATTAATTTTCATTCGCCTATTTAATATGGTTGAGTGATCATAAAATTAGTTGGCGCAATGTTAATTTCTATTAAGGATCTAAGTTTCTTTGTTTTGGTTGAGTCAAGGAAATTACTCTTATTCTTGGCGATGGTGGGGAATTGCATTTTTAATGTGAAATGTTTTATAATATTTTTGTAAAAAGCGTTTTATTTTGGAAAAACGTTTAATCCCACCCTAATATCCTCCATATTAATATTTCAAAAAACATTTTTTATTTGAAAGGTCGCCAAGAATAATGGAAGTAATTGATCCTTTGCCTGGTGGGAGTATACCACTAAATGAATATTTTATTTGAGTGGGAGTATACCACTAGAGGAATAACTCCCAAATTTTTACTATAGTAAAAGATCCTTAATAAGTAGTGTGGTAGCAATATATAATTTATTCTCTTGTCACTTAGAGAAGAAAAGATAATTTATTATATGTGCTCCACTAGAGGTATTGAAATCACATTATAGGAATTGTTAGTATAGAATATGAGATTCATTTTACTTGACTGATCCGACCTAGGGTTGTTGATCTTACCAAAGCGTTATAGTAGTGAACGTTGGTAAAGTGGACTTGGTAAGTGTATAGATCCATCTCATGGCACTAAGTGAGTTGCCTCGGTATAACCATCGGTCACACATCTTAAAATTTTTATGGAAGGAGTTTGATAGTTGATTCTCATAGGAGAATTAGATGGTTGATATTTGTAAATTTTGAGGAGCGAAGTACGAAGAGCACATAAATTGTAGCTCGTACATTTTCACATGGCCTATAACAACCATCTATATAAAGATACCCAATATACTTAGTCATTATTATTAACGATTTTCCTATAAGAATGAATTCTTTGAATACTATCAACAAACTTCGAAAAGTATCCTCTTAAGTGAGTGAATGTTGTTGACGATTCGGTTATCTTGTAATGATAATTGTCGCTTAAGGAATAGTAGTCCTTATTATGAAATAATGGACGTGGGTTTATGAAACTTAGCTCGGACTAAAAGTCTTATGAAACTGTTTAAATAGAAATGATTTCTAGTAGCTCATATTTAAAACCCATAGACAATTAATGAGATGGAGAATACTGAAGAATCTATATTTTGTACTCTGTGAATGAGATGGCTCATACCATTTTGGGTTATTTGTTTCCATTGTGGTTTGCTCATAGGAGTTAGTAGTTCAAATTTCATTAGAGGGTAAACATTATTTCTCTTTAAAGGAGTGAATTTGCGGTACGATTTGGATAAACCATTAAAGGTAATGGCTAACCCATTGTGATTGTCCTTGTGGACATAGTCCAAAATCACTTTACCCTAAATGAATTCAAAACTTGGTTATCTCACATGCTGCTACTAACTACAAGAGATTCGTTTAATGCCTTAAAGTCGCAACAGGATTTGCTAACTTAAATTTGAGGTCACCTTGTGAAGACCTTAAAGTCGCAATATGATTTGCTGATGGAAATGTAAGGTCACATTGTAGGTTTGACCGAAAAATGAAAAATCACGATAAAGTCACTAATAAAAGGCATTTTATGGATGAAAGTTGAATCTCATGTTTTATTATAGTAGGCACATTAGTTTTGAAATGTCACTACATGTGTAATTGCGCATAGAGATAAATGGTCATAAAACACTACTTAAAAGTTTTTGTGTTTATAGTTGACCATGTAATTTCTATCATTGATGATGTTGCTCATTGGCACATCATAATTTGTTATATAATCATTGTGGCATGACTATAAACATTCGGAGAGCACACACATATTCACCATGTATTCGGCGTCATGGTGAAAAGGTATGTCAACAGGCTTAGGTTGGCTCACTCACACGAGCAATCGCCTCTAGTGCTTAGGTAGCGAGCAGAGATGAGACATTGTGTCCTTTAATGCTTATGTAGCATAAAGAGTTGGTTGACACATAAATATGTTGCTTTAGCGAGGGCTAAGATGAGGTTTCTTATTTTTGTTAAGACTGTGCATGGATAGCCCACAAATCCATGTAGCCTGTGATTAGCCAGATGCGAGACCTTAATTTGGCGCCTGAGGTGGCGAGCAAATAGAGGACTCGATTTAGGCGCTTGGATAGCGACTAGACTAAGATCTGTACGGTGTATTGAGTTTAGACATACGCTCTTTATTTTGGAAAGAAAACTCCACCGTAGCATGTATTTTATACTACATGTGCTTATACGACCGATAGTAGAGGTGAGCAGATCGATCCTTGCTTCCTCACCGTGTGAGTCCTATAGGTCATTGTTAATGACCTTATTTATGCTCTTTGTGACTTTTGACTATGTCACGAGGTTGAGGTTTTAGTGCTTGCTACCTTGGCATGTTGCCTATGACCATGTATAATGCAGTCTAAAGGGGCATTGCTGGGAAAGCGACTAGACTGAAATTGACTGACATGAGGGCAAGGGGAAGACCATTTGGTAACACATCTGTATTATGTTTTGTATTCACTGCCGGCAAGTTATGTTGCTTCTTAGATGTTGCGACATAACTGTGGGTACATTATGTTTTTGTGGAGTTAAGCATTGCTCTGGGATATCAAACTCGAGAGGGATTAGAGATGTTTAATTCGATGTGACCAAATGAGTCGGGGCATAACGAGACACTTATATGGATGTGCTATGCTGGTCCTTATAAGATTTGGTATAATGCTCCCAACCTTTTATGCAGGTGTGCTCGGTGGTCGCACAGTCTATTTGCCAGTATGAACGCAATTGGAAACAGATAGAGAGATGCGTGGCTAAGCCGTGCCCACTATGTCCGAGTGGGAGATGTAGCATTTAGAGCGCCCATTAGTAGGTAGCTCAAGTGTTGTAACGTTTTGACCGTTACTCCACACCATTAAATTGCACTAAATGTGTAAGTTACAAAAAACTTCTATATAATTAGCGGTGTGTGCAAATGAACAGATGTGTGTGTGCACATAAGTGTTTGCAACATTGTGAGAATAGAAAAGCTAAAAGATAAGAATCTCTCTCTCTTTGATTTTCTGATTTGGTGAGGCACTTAGACTGTGAATATATGAGTATTGTTCTAGTAGTATGCTCTACCACTAAGAGAAGAAATACTGGAGAATTAAGAGCAAAGACACGTGGAACAACTACGTCAGATCCTATATTCGGTTTATGAGAGGTACTGAATAATAATTTATTCCGCTGTGTATGATTGTATTATATTTCTAACATTCACCTTGTTCAAATGCTTTCCAATCGAGCTTGCAACCAAGCTTCTCTAAAATAATATTTAACTTCAATGAAATATATTCATTCTGACGGATAGTTATCAAGCCTCTTAGGTAGACTTGATTTCTTCTAGTAAACAACGTTGTTTGATCAAGTCTCTGAATGCATCTTCCAATCAAGTGCCTCGGCAGGTCTTCACAAATCACTTGTTCGAAACTCTAGCAATGAAACCAGCGAACAATTGCCTCGGTACCTATTCTTGATGTAGCTTGTTTGGATGTGCCTGGAATGAGCACTCCGAACGAATGTCTCAGATTTTCAATAAAAATGAAAATTTACAAACTAGCCCAAGTATAAACTTTAGCCTATCAAATTTTGCTTCACACCAAATTGTTTTGCCCACAGAATTAGCCAACAAAAAACATATCATGTGCAAATAAAATAAAAAAAGCGCCCCCATCTGGTTAGTGAACTACACATGAATATGGAGCAAAGCTCATTACCTAAAAATAGCATTCTAATTTTTCCTAAATAATGGAGCTATACAAATCCCATAAAAAAGAGGAACCTAACTAAATAGAAAGGGAAAATCTGTCTTACCAATTCTTCTAATAGATCCTTATACGATGAATGTCATGAATATGAGTTAAGAATGTGATGCATGTAACTAATTAAACCTAATGAATGACAAGTTCTCTTATTTTTTCGAGTTAATTAATGAAGTAAAATAATAACTAACGGATGTTTCTAGTTTTTCTTTCGACTATAATCTCAAAAACAAATCCGACAATGTTTTAAATATTCAATTCAACCTGGTTTGAAAGAAATGAAAAATAAAGAAAGGCAAAAGATCCTAAAGCTTTGTTTTCTAATTCTTCCTTTCATGGAACTCGAAAAAGAAAAGAATATAAGAAAATGAGTGAAGATTATAGCACATAAGGCGCAAAACATGTCCGCTAACAAACTCCTAAATCGAGGGTTGTGGGGGTACATGACACGGTACAAGGGTACAAACAGAGATTAATTATTGATTTTTTTTTTTTCATTTAACAATTTTAAAAATTAATTGAAAGTTTCAGGTCATCATTATTAAATGAATATTGAATAAAATTATAATATTTAACATTTTTTTACAAAATAATTAATAAAAATCATTTACTTCATTATCTAAAATTATCTAAGCCACTGATCGTTCAACAAATGCCCAAACTTATATGACAAAGATCTAAAATTGCATATAACACCTCTGCTTGACCAAAAAAAGGAACGAACCTTACTAATCTTTCTTTATTTAGGATGTTCTCCTAAAAAAAAAAACATTATTCTGCACTTGTTGTCTCCTTCATTCTTATTCTCTCTCCCTTTCTTTAAACTTTTGGTGGTAGAAAGCCATTGGTGGCTTTGTATTATCTGGTTGTGTGAGATGTCAACAGCCCCTACAAAAGACAAGATGCCAATTCCTCTCCCATCATCCCTTGCAATTTTCATACTCAATAAGCTTGGATTGGTAGGGTTCATTATTCTTCTTCTTCAGTCCCGCAGTACTGCTTCTGAAAACTAGGGTTGGTTTGAGATTCTTGGCTAAATTTGGAAAATTGCATGCCTCTCTCTCTCTCTCTCTCTCTCTCTCTCTCTCCATATTTTCCATTTTATAGAATGCTTAATCACTAGAAGATATAATTAATTGATTGTTGACTGAAGGGTAGGTTAAATTTTAGCTTATTTTTCATATTTTTCCTTCTTTTTTTTTTTTTTTGAAAGAGAGCAAGTGCAGTTTGATTCTTTATTTTTTAAAAGATATTTCTTCTTTCTATTATCATCTCTATTAGTTATATATAATTCTTTATTTTCTATATGATGATTCACATTAAAGCTTCTCCCTTTCTACATTTTTCATGTATTGGAGTTTGAATTTGCTCTCTCTGAGGTGCTGGTTTGATCTGATTATTCCTCCTTGATTGAAAACTTTTGTGAAGGACAATTATTCCTCTTTTGTGTTTATTTCTATTTCGTATTTCTTTCTACATTTCACTTTGTAAAGCGATTTTCTCTTCCTACAATTACTAGATCAGACTGATAATTTGGTTGGTTTGATGTAAAGGGTCGGATCATTTTTTTGAAAAAAAGAAAATGACGAGGAAGAAAATCGAGATAAAAAAGATCGAAAACACGGCGGCGAGGCAGGTGACTTTCTCTAAGAGGAGGATGGGGCTGTTTAAGAAGGCTATGGAGCTCTCAACTCTATGCGACGCTGAAATTGCTCTCATTGTTTTTTCTTCTACCGGAAAGATCTTTGACTACGCCAGCTCAAGGTTTCTCTCTCTCACACGCATCTTTCTACTTATAGAAACACATTTTTTCTACTTATAGTAACGTATGCCATTGTCTATATATATATATATACCTGTAGATCGTTTTATTCATGCATTCTCCAATAATTTTATTATTTCTTTAGAGCGAGAGAGAGAATATGAGACAGCTGCCAACAGCTCAAAATAAAGATCACGTCAAACAACAAGACTGAAGAGTGACTGAAAAAATGTACTAGCATACATCAAATAAAGAAAAGTACTACTGAGTCTTATCTTTTCTGGAAAGCACAATTTTCAACTTTCACGCCAGCTAAAAAGAGAAGTTAATAATATCATCTTGAAGGGTTTGATGTGTAGCTGCTACCTATTTGCCTATTTGCTATAAGCATTTCTATAAGGATGTCTTCCTAAAATATAGCGTATACCCAAATGAATGATACGGTTCACTAATTTAGGGACATATTTTGGGATTAAAACAGTTTGAAAATAATACACAAGATTCTGAACAACACCTAAAAGGGGGATTGAATAGGTAAATGCAAAAATAACGCGGAATTAAACAATTAAGTAACCTCACAAACATTCATCAGATAATATGAAATCGATAAATCAATCAACACAATATTTTGGTGAGAAAGTGAAAACCTTTTGAATAAGTTCTTCAAAAGTAAAACAACTCCGGGGTAGCCAAACCCAGAAAATCAAGTCACTAATATAGAAGAATGAGAAATTACAAGGTCTTCATACTTACAAAACATTTGTGAGAAACACATTCTTGTACTAGACAAGTAACCCGCTTACCCGCTACCATACTAGTTTCCCCATAACTTCTGAAAAATTCTTTTATTAATTTCCTTTACTGAAATAAACTTCAATTGTTGTTGATAAAAGGTTGTGGTTTACAACAAAGACTCTAACATATAAGTAATTAAAAACATAAAAATATAAACTTTATCTATTAGCATATGAAAAAAAAAAACTAATTTTGTTTTCTCTGGAAATATTGCCTCCAATTCTTATGAAATTCATGCTCCAAAAGCCCTTAAGTAGGCTTCAAAAAGTAGCCCTAAAATCACAAAGTCAATTCCCAAGAAGTGCATATTTTCGGGGCTCGTTCATACACACTGAAGACGAGAGATTAGAGATGAGACATTCTGCCCAAAATCCGTTTGCAATCTCGTCCGGACGAGCTTGCAGCTTAGCATAATTTATGTCTTCATTTCACGACCCGTTTTGACCCCAATACCGTTGGAACTGGATTATATGGATCACTTAAGAGTATCTTAATCACAAAAATGGAATTCAAACAAATCAGTACATAATGCACATAAATTAGAAAAACGTTTTGCTATGACATGACTAGATCAATGTAGTTGGTTTGTATGCTTAAAATACATAACTAAAAGACTTGAGGACTGGTTTATAGGGCTTTGAAGTTTCTGTCTAGAACCTAAAATAATTCTGAAAATAACTTATGAAAACCATTTTTTAAGAATTAAAACATCACACAATGACTGCAATCTAGGAATTGAAAACATGAAGTTAATTACATCAAGAAAAGTATGTTTGAGGCTTGGCCAATGCTATGGGGCACTTTGATTTTTTTTTTTTTTTTCATGCATAAAAAAAAAAAATCAATCTGGAAAAAATAAAGTTGGTTTGATGATTAGAAAAAAAAAAAAAAAAAAAAAAAAAGGACTCAATCTTTGCAAAAACTATGTCAAATAATAAACATGGTTTTCAGGTCGTTTAAGAAAAATCAATTTAGGGTGATTAAAAATTTATCAGAACAAAAACTAAAACATGATTCTATGATACTAACATGTATTAAAACAACATCAAATCATTAGTGAATGCAATCAATAACATGCTCTCATGCAAACATAACCCATTCTAATGTGATTTCATTAGTGCTAATAGATTTGCAATTGTCCATCTTGAACATTGTGAGAATTTCCCTTGCAAGGCCTCCTTCAAAAATAAAAATTCCCTCTTCAATTTGCTTTATTTCAATTCCAAGATAATTGGACATGAGTCCAATGTCGTTAATTTCAAATTCTTGAGTCATTTCTCTTTTGAATCTTCAAGCATGCTTGGGTCGTTGTATGTAAAAATAGGGTCATCTACATAAAAGCAAACAATCTAAATATTTATCAATTCTACTATTCCATGTCCTTTGTGCTCGTTTTAAGTCATACTATGCCTTTTTCAATTTAAAGGTTTTCTCCTCATCCACCTTGATGACATAGCCCATAGGTGGTTCAACAGAAATATCCTCTTCAAGAATTCCATTCAAGAAAGTAGATTTTATATCAATTTGGTAAATCTTCCTTTTATTTTGAGCCACAAGAGAAATTACCATTTTTATGGTTTCAAACGTGCAACGGAAGCAAAAAGTTCACCATAATCGATGCCGAGTCGTTGACTATATCCCTTGGTGACCAATTTTGCTTTGTAGGTCTCTATTTTTCCTTTAGCATTCTTCGCCTTAAACACCCACTTTTCTCCAATGATTTTTTGTTCTTTTGGAATAGTCGCCAAGTCCCATTAGTCTTATTTTCAATTGCTTTGATTTCCTCATCCATGGCATTTCTCCATTTCTAATATTTCACCACTTTAAAATCTATTGGTTTACAATCGCCAAAGTGACAAAAGAGACTTAGATCATTTAAATTATCTGTTACCTTATAGAGTTCACGAAGATTCCTCATGTTTGGTGGCCTTTCACTACAACTTCCTTTTGAAGATGATGATAATGGAGGTGTATTAGAAGTTTTTGGTGATGGAGAAGGTGTAGTGGGATCTTGAACTTCGTTTCTTGGCTCTTTCTCATCCAAAAAATGAAAGAAATCATATTTTTCTTCTTCTGAGTCCTCCAATCCCTTGAGTTTTCTTCATCAAACTCCACATCTCTACTAATTATAATTTTGTCGGAATTTTGATTCTAGAACTTGTAGCCTTTAGAACTTGAATCATAGCTAATGAAGAAGTAATTCTTGCTTTTATCATCAAGCTTGGACCACTCTTGTTATGGTACATGTGTATGCCCGATGCTTCCAAAAACTTGCAAAGTGAGAGACACTTGGCTTTGTTCCACTTCATACTTCTTGTGGTGTATTGTTCCATAGGATTTTTGTTGGACAATGATTTAATAAGTAAACGGCACAATCAATGACTTCCGCCCAAAATTCTTTAGGCATTCTTTTTGTCTTCAACATGCTTTGAGCTATAATGAGAGTTGTCCTATTTTTTCTTTCAACAACACTATTTTTTATCTTGAAATTGTTAAATAACAACGAATTCCATTTGCTTCACAATAGTATTTAACTTCGTTAGATGTGAATTCACCTCTATCGCATTCAAGGCTTTCATACAATAATGACTTTGTTTTTCAACAAGGGCTTTGAATTTTTGGAAAAATCCAAAAACTTGAGTTTTCTTTTAGGAAATAGATCCAAGTTTTTTTGACTAAAGTCATCAATGAAAAAAAGGAAGTAACGAATTTTACCGAATAAAGATGGCTTGATTGGCCAACAAGCATCCGCATGAACAAGTGGGAGCGGTTTATTTGCTCTTATAGTAGATTCTTTTGGAAAGCTTTGTCGAAGTTGTTTACCAATGAGACATCCTTTGTATAACTGGTCCAGTTGATAAATAGAACACAAGTCATTCACCATCTCTTTTTAGGCCAGCAATTTTAATCCGCCGAAATTTATATCTCCAAATCTCAAATGCTAATACCAAGATGAATCTTTTAGGCAAGTCATGGGACATTTGGACACATCCATTTGAATATTCAATAAAATCATTCTATGTCCTTTCATGGGTACTTTGGCTATCAAATTCTTCTTGTCGTTTTCCAAGAGTTGCCCTAAGCTCAAAATATTACTTTTTATACTTGGTACAAAATAAACATTTGTCATAAATTGATGTCCTCCATTTATCAAGCAGATTAAGATTGTACCTTTCCCTTTCATTTGATCTTTACACAAGTCTCTAAAAGTAACATTCTTGCTCACCAATTCAATGAGCTCAACCAACTTCTTTTTTTTGTTCTTTTTTCTGCATGTGTATGGTTGCTCGTCGCGTTATCAAGATGCTACAAGTCATTCTCTCCAATTTCTTCTCCTGCGTAAGCTAACAACAAAGTGGGCTCCACTTCCTCATTTTTAAAGTGATTGGCTTCCTCTTCGCATTTTTAGTGTCACTTCTACACTCCCAAGCATAATGACCATATTTTTGATAATTATAACATTTAATTTAAGATTTGTTGTGCCTTCTTCAATATTGCCTTGAATTATTTCCTCTTCCACGTCCTCTTGATGCTTGACCTCTTGCTTCATTGTTGGAACTATTACGTCAACCTCTTCCTCTTCCTAAACAACGTTTTCAGCCTCGTCCATGTCTTCTTCCTGTTTGGCTTCTTTCTTGCTCTTTTTCCTTATCTTTGAAAGTGAGCTTTGTGGCTAGAACATGCTCCAATGACTCTTCTTCTTGTTGAGCCTTTCTTCATAGGCTTGTAAAGATCCTATGAGTTAATCAATGGTCATGGTCCATGAATTACTGAGTTTGCAGTGCAGTAAATCTTTTATAAAATAAATAAATAAATCATGCAGCATCAAGCAATAGGGTTCTTGTCAAATAAACAAGACATAAAATCATGTGGATGCGTTATAATACTAATATATAATATCACACATGTTCAAGTCATAACTATCTTCTATATGGTCTATCTGTACCTATAATCCTCTTACAATAAGGTTTGCGTGTTCTATGGGACATATGGTACAACACTATTGTTCTAGTGAGGTACAATGGTCAACCACTTCTAGTTGTCCGACCAAGCCCCATCTCGGGTGATTCACATAGCTAGTGGTGCCACAAGGCATGACTACCATCCGTACATGGTTGCGCTGGTCACTTCCAACCATTGGATCGAAGGTAATTAATAATAAAATAGATGTGGATAATAGGGTTAAGCCCATATACTAATATGCACATATTTCAAATTCTTCACACATTTTTCCAACAATAGCCATGTCATATAGAGATATTAACCATTTTTTAGCAATGTATGAGTTTACAAAAAAAAAAACCTCAAAACATCGATCATTCATTTTCACAATATTCTGTTTGCTCCTTTTTAGAGTTCATAGGATTTATACAAAGCAATTCGTGTGAGCATAAGATATGATTGTTTGATAACAAAGTAGACATACAAAAAGGTCAGTAAATAGTTTCCACGTGAGTTTTACTCACTCTGGTCGTATGGGTCCTCTTGGTAATCCTCGTAAATCCCAGTTCCCTCATATACAAAAGGTTTTATTATTATTGGCACTTCTAGATCTACCTTAAAATCTAAAACTTAGACTCTGAGGCATTATGCCAGTCAAACTATTGGAACGGTACATGGACTGTAGGGACAGTTTGACCATTCGATTAGGACACGGACCATTACAACAGTCTAGGTATTTGAACAGTGCATGGACAATTGGAATGATCTCTGGGACGAAATTCCAAAAAGATCTTGTCATTAACCCATCTAATACGTTCTAAGGCCTAAAAAGGCTTCCTTATACTACCGCAAGCAAAAATAGACCTCAAAAATGAAACCCAAACACTATAGTCTAAACCTTTACCCAAAATCCAACATTTCTTTCTAAAAAACACAAAGCTTTCCCTTTACCACACTTTAAAGATGCAAGGATTTACACATCAACACCTTAAACAGTATAAGATCTACTCTTAAACAGCTTGAACAACGAAATAGTTCATATTATCCATGGACTAATCGTCATTACTCCATAATAAATCACATTTAAACCACCTATCATCCCACACATGAAAATGAACACTATATGAAAACTAATCAAGGTTAAAGCTACAAAATTAAAAAAATAAAAAAGAAAAAGAAAAGAAAAGAAAAACCTCAAAGCTAAGGTATAGGGGTTACTTTCCTTGAAGATAGGACCTCAAGACCTCCAAAACTCTCCTTCCTCCTTTCTCTCTCTCCCTCACTCTCTAGGGTTTCTAAAAGCTTGGGTGGGAGTTAAAGTGTGAAATTAGGGTTCTCTAAGGCTTTATACAAGCTCCTCACCGTGTCCATGCTGAGTTGGCAAATTTTGATTCGCATGCAGGCTGCCACGGTTTGAACGTTTTGTAATATCGTTCTTACGTTTTGTTGAGTTGTACCATTGGAACAATATAGGGAATGTTCCAATGTCTTTCCTTTCTCACTGTTACTGGCCGTTAGGACAGTTTGCACCAAAATTACCCTTAGTGTCCAAAAATCTCATTTTCTCCCTCTTTTGGGATATAAAACCAATCCAACTATCAAACACACTTAGGCATTAATTATGATGTCCGAAATCCTAATCTTAATGCGCAGGGTATTCCATACAACACTAGGAATGTTACCACTTTTTCCTAACCCCTCTTGTACACACCTTGTTGATTAGGATTTTGATCAAAACCAAACGATTTAATTGCGTGATCAAATCTGATGTTCTATGATCTAAATGTTTGTTTCATTCAATTTATGGACTTATGCAGCTTGCATACCATATGCTCTTGGCTCTTAGTTACAAATCTGTCTCATTGCATCATAATAGATGTCTTCCTCAAGATAGCCATTAAGAAAGACCGTCTTGACATCCATTTGTCCAATCTCATTATCATAATGAGCAAAAATGGACAATAAAATCTAGATAGATTTAAGCATGGCTCCTGGCGAAAATGTTTCCTCATAATTGATCCTCTCTTTCTAAGTAAACCCTTTTGCAATGAGCCAAGCCTTAAAGATCTCAACCTTTCCATCTAGCCCTCTCGTCCTCTTGTAGATCCATTTACAGTTGATGGGTTTAATTTGCTAGGAGTCTATACAAGTTCCTAGATGTATTGGAATACATAGATTCCAATTCTGGTTGCATAGCTTTGACTTAGCGGTCTGTATCAACATCATTAATTTCCTTCTCATAGGTCTAGGGCTCAAACTCAAGTCCTTGGATGGCTTCATAAGGTTCTCCTAGAAACATGAATCTATCTAGTGCCCTGATAATCCTACCATTACGGCGCAGTACAAAAGTACTAAGTGTCTCCTGGGTAGTAGGTTGTGGTATATCTGATACAACCTCTTCATTACTAAGTGTGTCATGAGATTGTCCTACACCCGCATATGACATTTCTTTTAAAACAATCTACTCTTAGATTTGTAGTTGTGCACATAGTCATGCTTGAGAAACTTAGTTTTTGTACTCACAAACACTTCGTTATCATTAGGACTATAGAATATTCCACATCTGGTTCCTTTTAGAAACCCAACAAACAAACATACTTCTACCTTTGGTTCCAACTTATCAGATTTTCCTTTTAGGACGTATGCTAGACATCCCCAAATGTGGAAGTATTTTATCCTGGGCTTTTGCCCTATCCACAACTCAATAGGAATTTTGGGAATAGATTTAGATGAAATTAAATTTAACAAGTACATTGTTTTCTCTAGGGCATATCCTCAAAAAGAAGTAGATAGAGTAGAATAATTCATCATGACCCTTACCATTTCCAAAAGAGTCATATTCTTTATTTCCGTTACACTATTTTGCTAGGGTGTTCCTGGTGCAGTCAATTGGGATACCATCCATTAGCTGAAAAGTAACCCTTGAAGTCCCCAAAGAGCTAATTGCCACTACGATATGATCAAATGGCCTTATTTATTTACCTAATTGCTTGTCGGCCTTCGCCCAAAACTATCTGAAATTTTCAAAGCCTTTTTACTTCCAATGCATTAGGTATACCTAACCATACCTAAAGTAATCATAGGTAAAGGTGGTGAAATATTTGTAGCGTCATCTAGTCTAGACACTGATCATAGGAACACATACATCGGTATGCACTAACTCAAGCAAATTATTGGTTCTATATCTTTTGCAGAAAAGGAACTCTTGGTGATTTTATCTTCCAAGCAGGATTCGCAAACTAGGAATTCATCAAGTTTCAATGGGCCCAAAAGCCCATCCTTAACCAATCTTTGGATCATGTTTGCATTAATATGTCCTAGACATAGATGCCAAAGATAAGCTTCATTAGCAAGAATCTTTTCCTTTAAGAGTAAAACATGTCAGTTAGGTTTTAATTTGAAGTTATCCAATGTATGTGAATCAAGAGTAATAATATAAAGACCATTAACAATAAAACCATAACAGATAAAAGATTTACCTTTCTTCATAATTGCATTATCCTTTAAAATAAAATTAGGGAAAAGTCCACATACCCCTCTCAAACTACCACTCAATTGACAATGTCCCCCCCAAACTGTCAATTGTGACAATGTCCTCTCCAAACTACCAAACAAATGATAATGTCTCCCCCCCATGGCAACAAAAAAACAAAAATAACCCTACAGCTTTTTCAATAAGACCAAATACCCTTTTTAATTTTATTTTTTAAAAAGTAATTTTTTAAAAGAAATCTTTATAATTTTTAAAAAGTTTGAATTTGCTAATTGGGTTGGAGTGTTTATTTTTTTATTTATTTATTTTTATATTAAAAAATTGCTAGGTTTTTTTTTATTATTATTTTTAATTTTTTTTTTATAGTTTTAGTTTTTTCTAACCCTTATGAATTCGAAAATAATAATAATAAAATAATTTTTTAAAAAAAATAATTATATTTTTTAACGAAAATGTTTATATTTTGTTTTTATTCTTGAATTTGTCGAATTGGTTTGTAGTATTTTTTTTAAAAAAAAATTAATTAATTTGTTTTGTTTTATTTTTATTTTTTATTTTTAGCTTTAGTCTTTTTCTAGCCCTTATGATTGTAGTTTTTTTTTTTTTTTTAATTTTTTTTTTTTTAGTTTTAGTTCTTTTAAAGAAATTATTTTTTATTTATTAAGGTATTTTCATCCTTAGGGGGAACATTGTCATTTGTTTGGTCGTTTGTTGGGGGGTCGTTGTCAATTGGGTGGTAGTTTGAAGGGGGTATATGGACTTTTCTCATAAAACTATTATCACATTTACCCTAATAAGGCACAAAAATCAAATTTCTACGAATGCTAGGTACATAAAGACAGTCTTCTAATATTAAACTCTAGAACTGAAATATGAATGAAAAAAAATCCAATAGATAAAATTGAAACTCTCGACCCATCTTTGAGTGTCAAGTACATTTTCCTATCACTCGTCTTCAAGTCTCTCAGAACCCCTTTAACATATTGCAGACATGATTAGTGGACCCTGAATCCACACACCAGGACTATGGATTCCACATTAAACATTTTCCAACTAAGAATGATGTATACATACCTTGCCGCTTGGTAGCCAGAAACTTAGGATAGTTTCTCTTCAAGTGCCAAGCCTCACCATAGTGGAAACATTTTCCCTTTGTTTTGCCTTTCCTGCTTGATTTCCTGCTTTTGTCACTTCTAGGGCAGCTTGCTTGCCTACCTCTTTGGTTCTCTTTCTTTTCTTTACATCATTGCCTTTCGGATGAGACCTAGAAGTAGACACCTAAGCCATATTGACACTAGCCCATAGATAAACTCAGACAATGTATAAATCTTTTTATTCATTGCATAATTAAGTTTGAATTGACTGAATGACTTTGGCAGGGATTAGAGGATCATATCCACCTGATATTTAATTAGGATCAATCTCAGCACCCATGACCTCTAGTTCATTCAGATAGGAGATCATTTTCAAACAATGATTTCGAACTGGAATTCCTTTAGCCATCCTAGCATTCAACAGGCTCCTCATTATTTCCTGGCTAGCAACACCACCCTAGTCAACAAACATCCCCTTTAGACTTGTCATGATGTCTGAACCAAGTAACATATCCTTCATATAATGTTGAAGCACTTATGATCCAATCACAATTTTGATCTTGCCCTAAGTCACTACTCCTAGTTCAGGTAGGAATCTTAGTCAAACTGGGAAACCTATTCCTCATGTTGTCTTAGTCGAAGTAGGAGTTCTAGTCCCAACAAATAGGATTCCTAATAAAAATAGGAGTTCTATTTGGACTTGGACTTTCGAACCCTAATCTCATTAGGAGTCCTTATCTAAATGGGGTTTGGAGTCTTAATCATATTAGGAAGCCTTACCTTAAAAATTTTAACAATCCTAATAGGGATCTAAGTTCATTAATGAGAGTCCTAATAAAATTAGGAAACATGGTCCTACTAGGTTTTGGAATCCTAATCCAATTAGGTTTCCAATTCTAATCTTATTAAAATTCATAGTCTTCCATGTTAGGGAGTTTAATCAAATCAAACTCTCACTCCCAATAGGAAACTAATTAAGTTGACCCAATCCACCTAGGAAAGAGGAAAGAAGTCAAGTCCAATTAAGGTTTGGAAAACCCTAGTCTTAAAAGATGGGCTACCCTAGGGTTTCAAGGAGTCCCCAAGCATATGCGGCTACTTAGGTTTCTCTGAGTAGCGGCACTCCACAAGGAAAAGCCCTATGGGTGCACCCCTAAGGAGCTGCCCCACGGCACCACCGGGTTGAGCCCGTGGCCACCAAGGTAGTGGCCATGGTGCAACCTGTGGCCTCCAAGCATGGTGGCCGTGCACCACCATGGTCCACATCAAGTTTCTTGCTTTCTTTCAACTCCAAAACAATTTTTGATTTTAGAAAACAGAACACGGTGAACAAGAGCCTATAAAACAATCAATCATTGCATGTGAGTCAATCAAACAATCAAGAACAACCTTTCATTCATGCCAACATGTTTGAAACACCAAAATCACTTCATAAACATGTTATTCATTGAATCTAACATGCTGGAAAGATAACAAACATGATCCAAGTTGATCATTCAAAGAAACAAGCTTTCTGTGCATTAACGGAACTGTTAAATTTTAAAGTGTATTTTCTAGAATCTACAATTATTATTTTTCTTCTTTTTGTTTTGAGTGATGTAGTGAGAAACTTATGTAATTTTAAATATGGGGGGACTCATTTGCACATGATTGATGACACATGTCATTCTCTCTTTTCTTAACCTTTCCACTTTCCACCTTCTACCTTGGTCATCTAACCATCACTACCTTCATTCACCTCACTTCATCTTTCTATACAACCTTACACATTCCCATGAGACCTTATTATCATTTTTCAATACCCTCATTCAATTCACTTCACCTTTCCATACAACCTTACATCTTTCAAGACTTCCTTGGGCATATGAAATGTTTTCTTATCTCTTAAGTGTGAGTATCCTCTAGAACATTCTCTTAACCCCTATATATACCCTAGACATGCTTTCAAGCAATTCATTCCATCATACCTCACCAAAGTCCTCTTCTATCTTGTGCAAGTGTAGTCCAACCCAAATTTTCTCTATTGTTGTAATATTTCATAAATAAGAAGTATATTTTCCATTTAGTTTTGGTCTTTCTTCTATTTTAGGTTGTGAGTCCTTGGGCTAGTGTAACTTTGTTGCACTACTTGAGAATCGGTTGTTCCTAATTTTTGGAAACCGTATTTCTCTTTAGGAACAAGAATTTAAAAAAGGATGAATGAACCTGGCTGGAAAAAATTCCAACAAGCTTAAACTTGATGAACACCATGGTATATGATTAAAATAATTTTCCAGAAACATATGATTGATCAATCATCATCCTAAACATGTTTCTAAGCATAAACGACCACCAAACAAGAATCTAGAATGTCAAACATGCATGAAAATATAACGACTCTAACAAGAAATGACATGAAATATGAATGTTAACTATTAACTATTATCTCTATTAACTATTAACTTCTAGAATGAGACCAGTCGGAGGCTTCATCTCTTGAATCTTTTTGAAAAAAATAAAAAATATCTCTCATGTGTGACAAATCAACATTAACTATCTTCAATTTAAGAAAAAAGTTATATATTTTAGAAATTTGTCACTTCATCTCGATTTTCATTTTATTCTAAGGAAAACAAAGGAGGAAGGAACTGAATTGCTATTGGTTGGTTGTTTGAAGTACGCAGCAGGTAATTGAAAGACGAAATCTGCATTTGAAGAATCTCAGCAAAATGGACCAACCATCTTTGGAGCTGCAGGTTAGATATATATTTTTAACGGGTGGATAATGCCCATTTCATCATGTTTCTCAAGATAAATGAATACCTAGTTTGAAGGTGCAAAGATTTCAAACTCTGTTTTTTTATTTTTTTGTGTGTCCAGATGAATAAAGATTGAATTAGTAAGAAAAAAAAATCAAAGAATGAAAGGCAAACTCATGGCAGCCTCGCCCAACCTTTACCAACAGGTTGCATGCTAGCAGCCTCCTAAACAACATAAACAGCAAGAGCGACAACATGAAAATTACCCACTCCTAATCACATCCTCAAAGAAACCGCAAGATCCAATCCATTATGTATTGATAGAAGAAGGCTGATACATGAAAATTACCCACCTCTTTCAAGATCTTATACTACAATTATTACTCTAAATATAACAATTGGAATCTTAAAACTTTCTTCAAATAGTTGAATTATACCTCTAAACTTATGGGTTTACCTTATTTACAATATTTTCTGGCTTATTTCCTTAATTTGTATGTATATGTTAGGTAACTCATAATTGTATCATTGTCATTAGGAGACATTATTCAGGATTATTTATTAAACCATTATCTGAAATTTTTATGACATTTTTTGAAACTTACATTTAAAAGAAAATCGTACCATAATATGAAAAAGCTAGATGCCTTTTTTTGAACAAGTCTGAGAACAAACTTGTACAAATCCCAGAATTCTGGGAAAAAGCATCAAGAAAAAAATATTTCTAGACGGTTTTTTAAACCGTTTATAATAAAACCGTCTATAAATTGTGTTTTTTTAGTAGTGGAATAATGACCCTAATATTTACAACATCCTTAAATAGTCTAATGGAAGGCACGAAATGCCTACTTAATTTAGCAACCATTGCTATATTGAAAGTGCTTGCATACGGATCATGCATATGTACTGAAACTCTTCTTGAATGGCGACTCTTTGTACCCTTTTAGCTTGACAACAGTACCAACACTTTGTTGATGAGCGATGAAATCGTGGGGAAGACTCATGAACTGAGGTATTGCATGTAACGGCATTGCTATATATATCATGACATGCATGCACATTCCTCACTAAATTAATGTTAAAAATGATTTTTTTTTTTTTGATGAATAATGTTAAAAATGATTGCATCTAATTACAGGCAGATGAAGGGAGAAGAGCTCCAAGGATTGAATGTAGAAGAATTACAGAAACTAGAGCAACTTCTCAAAGTAGGCTTGAGCCGCGTTTTAAATGCAAAGGTTTGTCTCTCTCTTTGTTGTCTCTTCACATAAGAAGCTCTTACGTGTTTCTGGATGAAAGATTTCTAGAAGAGATCAGTGCCCTTGAGCGGAAGGCCATGTGTCATACCTTAAAATTTTGAAGACATAATTCGAATTTTTTTTTTTTTGTTTTTGCAAGATCGAAAAATTAATATAGAATGTAGAACATCTTCATGCTTTCTTAGGTGATGATATTCGTGAATACGTAGTTGTACACAATTACTTAATTTTAGAGCAAAGTATTTGCTAACCAGAAATTAATATGTTGATCATGCAACTTGGTGCAAATTCATAAAAATCATGGAGACAATTTTGTCGTTCAAAGAAATTTGTTTTCCTTTTGCCATGGTCTTTGTATGTGCAGTGGCTTGCTCAAGCATTGGGAAAGGACTGTCACAAGGCTAAAAACCACCATAGAACTTTTAATGAAACCATTTGGCCATAAATCCAGCACCATGTGTTATATTTTTTATCCTATGACTCGACCACTTCAACCCAGAACTTTGGTAGCTGCAGGCTTTTCTTTAGTTTGGTTTATGATAAACAACGAGAATGATTAAAATCTTTAAGGCTCATAGGTGTTTAGAAACCTCTCCAAGAACAATGAAAATTTGTCTCCTCAAGTTCTGAAAGTCGTGATTTATAAGACTTACATAGATGGGAAAAAATTTGAAATTTTACGGCTAAGGTTTAAAAATGTCAGTCACAATCTCGATCGAATGGGATATGTTCTCGTTCGATTGCAAGTTAGTATTTCACAGTTTTCTCATAGTATTGTTTGAACGTTGTATGATCGAGGAATTCAGTGAAACACCAAGGTTTAGCACTGATCAAACGGGTTGCAATTGCCATTGCGATCAGAGCATTTTGTGAGTTTTTGAATTCAACCTTGTTCGAACCGGATGCGATCAACCTTACAATTGAGCCTTTCTGGAATTTTCATTTTAAAGTTTTGAGCACGCCGATCGAACAACCTTGCAATTTGCGATCGAAGCATATTGGAACTTTATTTTGAAGTGCCTTCATGTTCTTGTTCGAATGCCTTTCGACTGAGCTTTCAATCAATTGATCTTCAATTTTCATCTAAGTCTGAGACCACATTTAAAGACCAACTTAGACCCTAAACCTAAACCAATTTTCGTCTCTGTTGATCGTATTTTATAAATGCAGGGAGCCCAACTGATCATGGAGGATAACCAGGGACTAAAACAGGTATCAAGTCTGATTGAATTTATTTTTTTCTTTGTTTCCCTACTTTCTGATCAATTGATGGAAAATGTCTCTATCAGCAGATGGAGAGTCAGTTTAACATTATAACACATGTAATTGAACAAGGTCAGTCATCTGAGTCAACCACCAATATTTGCAGCTCAGCTGATCCTCCTCAACACCAAGACATCGACAATTCTCTCAAGTTGGGGGTAAGTTTGCAACATTACAACACTAATTCTGTTTTTCTGGTTATAATATGTAGTTAGATTAAGAATTCATATTTACCTAAGCATATAGTTTTGATTAGTTTCGATATTACAATAACTTGACCAAACAGATGGATCTGTCATTGGGTAATTAAATATAACAAATAGTATATTCTTCTAACATTTTATGCTTATATTATCTAGAAATATAGAATAATATGAAATTAATTATTAGTGGTTGCAGTCGCTGGGTGGTATTGGTTTCAACTCATCTATGTCTTGCAGGTTACCTTTCCCGAACTTATTTTGAAAGATAAAGAAGTTCAAGAGTACATGGACACACTTTTTCTCAATTGAAAAACCCAGCTCCCTGTTGTAGATAAATTCTTGTAAGATGGATTTGTTTCCGCAAGTTGATCAAAGAAAGTCCCACAAATTTATGTATATAGTTATAAGTTATAGATGCTTAATCATATTATGGATGAGTCAAGGGCCAATTTGTTTCGATGAAAAATGAAGCCAGGTAAAAAAAAGGGGGGGTGGGGGGTGAAAGGTGCGTGTTTGACAATGCATGTACTATTGAGATTGATCAATTTGGGAGACGAAATTAACGATATGCATAAAATGAGCCGGATTAAGCTGTGCCACTATGGGTCTTGAGACGCCGTGAGGCACACGGCACTCCTCGGAGGTGAACACAGACGATCGTCACTGAATTGTTTTTTGCAATCTGGTATTCATTTTGTGTATATCTTCATTTAGTTGGTAAGCTTTATCTACTTTTAATTAAAAAATAATAATAATAATAAAATAATTGATGAACATATAAATGAAAAAATATTAAGCTTACAAAATATTTTATAAAAATTTTTTTTACAAAATACTGTAATTAAATTTTTTAAAATTTGAGTTCATCTTCTCCATTCTATGAGAATTTTGTTTTTATAAAATATTTTGTAAAACTAATAATACTCTTTAGAATATAATGAAATGAACATTTTGAGATGCAAATATAACCTTAAGCAGTACTAGAGGCTATATTCTTATATAGGTACGTTCCATTAAACATATTTCGTATATTTTATGTATAAAATAATTGTTAACACAAAGTAAATCTAAACGAAGGGATTTGGGGTGATATGGGTGGTAGGAGGGTAAAAACACGTCATAATTTCTCTTTTTTTTTTCTTTTTTTTGTACGGAAATCAAAACTCAAAATATATATATATAAAATAAAATAAATATCGGACGCGCATTGAATTAATTAATTAATTCCTTTTAAGAACTGTCGACACGTGGCGAAAAACCATCGTTGGCTTTGTACCTCCTTCTGGGTGAGATGTCAACATCACCACAAAACGACGACAACCTCGACAGAAGGAAACTATAGAAAAATATCTGGCCAATCCCTATCACCACCCATTGCAGTTGCAAGCTTGATGAGCTTTATTCTTCTTCTTCTTCTTCTTCACCTTCATAATGCTTCTGCAAAGTTATATATATATATATATATAGCAAAACCATCGTTCTTTTTCTTTTCTCTTTCTCTCTCCAAGTTTTTTCAGAAACAACCGTGGACTGATAATTTGGTTTGTTTGATGTAAAGGGTCAGACCATTTTTCCCGGAAAATGATGAGAAAATAAAAAATCCAGATCAAGAAGATCGAAAGGACCACGGCAAGGCAAGGCGCTGAAATAGCTCTCTGTCTTTTCTGCTACTGGAAAGCTCCTTGAGTAAGCCAGCTCAAGGTTTCTCTCTCTCTCACACTTCTCTTTCTAATTATAGAAACACATTTTCTACTTATAGCGAAATATGTCACTGTGCACTTTTAGACCTTTAGATCGATTGAAAAATACGTACTATGACACATCAAATAAACAAAAAAGGAAAAAAAAAAAGAAAAAAAAAAAGGAGAAGTATTACCATAATTGTTAGTTGATTGTTCTAATACCATTTGTAGTAACTTAGGACAAAGTGCTAGACGCATTTGGCTTATTGCTCTAAAAAAAAACTTAATTAAGCTTCATAAAATTACTTATAAAACCTAATATCATCTTGATAACCCATCCACTCATCTAACGTGTGACTAACTTTGTGGAGTCACGGCTAACCATGGCCTATTAGCTTATAATTAATTATTATTTTATTTTCCCCATATCATAGACTTGCATTTACTTATTACAAAACTTCAACTAGCAATTCTTACTCTAATGGCTAGAGATCTCTGTATTTTTGCAATTCCCCTCTGTTGACAGCATTTCTATAAGGATGTCTTTATAAAATGAGCAATGCTAGTTGTACAACTTTGTCCAACTTCCTTCATATGGTAAAAAAAAAAAAAAAAGCCAATATGAAGGAAGTTGGACAAGGTTTTACAAATAAACAAGTTGTACAACTAGCACTGCTCTTATAAAATATAGAATATATTCAAATGAATGATTTGATCCACTAATTTCGGAACATATTATGGGATTCAAACATTTGATTTAGAAGCGAAAAACATATAATTTAGAAGACAAATCCTTATCTTGAAGCCACCAAACTGTGTCTTCTTATTGATATCCTCAATTTACACTTGTCCCATTAGTTTGCAATTAGCTTCTTGGTTAGGTTTGATCCTCTTAATTCCTTCTCCTATACTTTATAGTCATATTTACCTGTTAAAATCAACACAGATGTACTATTATTTGACTACAAATAACACCTTTCGACTTGCATTGTGAATGTGTGGATAAAGTTCAAAGTGCGTCCAATCTATATATGAAGCAGATGAGATTATCAATACTATTTTTGTTTCAGAAGAAAGAACAAAATTATTCTCCTCTACATGATAAACCATCAAGAACAGAAGTAAAATAACGACATTGAGAATTATTCCAATAATACATGCAAAATAGAGAGAATGTGATGCGGGATGAGACATGAATAATTAGGTGTTTTAATTTTATTTAGGTTACTAGTTTTATTTAGATTATTAGCATTTAATTTTATATTTTATTTAACTTTTAGGAGTTGTGTTATTTTATAATTCAATAATGGGTTTGGCCCAAAGTCGGTAAAATTAGGGTTAAAAAAAGGGAATTTGAGCCAACACGTGAGGAATAGTGTTAGAGTCTTGATTAAATGGTTAAATTTACCTTCTCCTAGAAGTTTAAGCTTTTGAGATAAGTGGTGAGTGGTAAGAACCCTAGTTCTTATACCTTAAAATCAAACGAAATTATAAAGATATGACCACTTCGAGGGGATCTAACCTCCACAGATTGCTTATAGCAATTGATTGAAAATTGTTATTGGATGATTTTGGCCTGAAGGTACTTACATTGCTTTTATAGAATAGAAAATAACCCTAATCCTAGTAGTACTTGGAATTAGTAATCCCAAACCTAGTGGAAAGATAAATCCAAACCTAGTAAGGAAAGGACTAATTATTTAATAATAATAATATAATTATAAGGTTCCTAACAGTGAGTTATCATGGTATTAGAGCAGAGGTCTAAGTTCGAACCCTATTTCCATCAATTCATCCTCAATATTCCATGTGATGGGAAGTGTTAGAGCATTGAGTAAATAATTAAATTTACATTACTATCAACTTAGTCATTGAGTCCAATTAGAATTAGGGTTTTGTGTTTATTTAAGTGCTCTTTGGTATTTCTGTGGAGACAAAATGATGAATAAACATATTTCGTTCTTTTGAGGTGCGAGTTATCTTCTTCTTCCTCTTTTTGATAGTGTAACTCCATCAAATTCTCCTCTTTCTCCTTCCTCTTGGATTGTGTGACCCAATCCATTTTACTTTCACCCTTATTTTGTTCTTTTCTTCCGAATTCCTTTTGTCGTGCATCAGAATTAGTTAGTTGATTGTTTATAAATTTAATGTCTTGTCTAGGAGAGAATTTATTTAATGAGCCTGAGTATTTCGTTGTCCAGATAGCATATACAGTTTTCTAGAGCAGAAAAAACTGCTCTTCCTCACTATCTGTCTGAGCAGTCAATCTGTTTAGTGCTTCTAATTGAATGGCATCATCACTATATCTTAAGAAAGAGAAAAATCTTTCTGCTCTAATTTATCTCCAGCACACTCGCTTGTACTGGAATCCAAGCTGCATTATCACCCACATTAAAGGAAAATAAAGGGCAAAGAGAAGGAAGATTCTTCACGCACTGCAATTGGCCAAATCAGTTACTAACACTTTGCTTCGTAGAATTTAGGTGTGTATAGAATTGTAAGTGTGTTTCGGTTAAAAGTGGTGGGAGCTGAAGTTAGAGTGGGGATGGTGGGTGATAAGGCTAAACATAGTTCCGGTTGGCTAAAGAAAGAATCACAGTTTACAACTAAAGTTTGGTTCTAACATCGAAAATGGAGGAGGATGATGCAGTACTCGAATAGTTTCTACCTTTTTTTTCTCAATGCAAAGGATCCACGAGAGTGAATGCAGTATGTTAGGTTTTTTTTTCACTAATTTAGTATTCAAAACAAATTTGATGTAAATCAAAGTTTGCTAGACTAAGTTTAATACTTGGGCTAGTTTCAACTTGTGATTTTTATTGAAGAACTGAGACACTCGTTTAGAGTGTTCATTCTTAGCTCGTCCAACCGCGCTACATCAACAAAGGAGTACTGAGACACTCGTTCACTGTAGGTCCAAATGAGTGACTTGAGAAGACTTCCCAAGGCACTCTGTTGGTATGCACATTCGTAGTAGGTCTAGACAAAGTTCCTTAAGAAGTTTTAGAGATGCTTGGTTGCAAGGCTCGTTGACACTGCAAGCTCGGTCGATATCCGTCCGAACGAGTATCGGGCTTTTGGTGTTTTGAGGGCTTTGGGTTTGAGGGGTTTTTAGGTTTTGTGGGTTGGTAGGTTTTTCTTGTTGTGTCGATTGGGTTCCTATTTTGCTTCTTTCAGTGAGGAACTTTCTGTAAATACTATTTGTGTACTTAGGGGCGCCTTACGCGTTTTTATAAAATTTTCCCTTACTGATCAAATAAAAAAAAAATGGAGTTCAAGATAACTACTGAGAAGCTCAATCGTAAGGCTTAGTTGGAAAGCGTTCGTATGAGCTGAAAATCACAAAGAGGCCAAGAAGCTCGGTCAGTGCTCGTTCGGATGCCGCCAGGAGGAATCCATGAAACCCGAATAGCGTCCTAATGAACCAGGTTACTCATCCGAATGTCGCCTTTGAAAATAACTCTTTTAAGTGTTTTAATTGTAGTAAAACACCGAGTCTCTTCTCAGATCTATATAAACACTATAGTCATGATTTTTCATATACTTCGAGGCCATTATTTTGGGGGCTAAGAGAGACCTTTCATATACCTTTGGCTTCAATTGTTTGTGTCTCTTAGAGTTTTTAGAAAAGCACACATGTTTCAAAACCTTCAAGCCATTGGAGTTTCGCATTGCAAAGGAGACCAAATAAAATATTGCCAGAGTTCTAGATCAAGCTATTGAGGTAAAAGACAAATGGGTCGTTTGTTAGGTACAACTTAGGTTTTTACTGCAAATGTTTTGTGACTATGAACTGATTATATAATTAATTTTCTATAGTGCATTGATTTTCTTGGTTTGACTGTGTCGAAGTGGTTTTACTTGGAAAGAGTCTTTAAATAGTTCCACTTTGTCACTAAAATTGTTGTGTTTTTATTTGTTTATTGCTTTGATTAATTTTGGTGATTGTTGTATGGTTGCAATTTTTAAATTGTTGTATTTGCTGGAAAACACCTATTCACCCCCTCTAGGCGTTGTTTGGGGTCATTGGGAGAATTTCATAGTATCATCAATGATTGAGGCTTTCATGGCCATGGGTGGTGCAGGAGATTGTGGAAAACAAGTAAGCAATTATTTAACTTTTTCTTTCCTTCTGCTCTTTCTTTCCATTTTGCTGGGGTTAGTTGTAGAAATAGATGATTGTTAGAGCAGAAATTAACCCGACTCTGTCTAACTTACAATTCTGGTGACTTTTCCCACTAATTCGTAAGTTTATTATGTTTAATCAAGTAAATGTGGATTAAAATCAATTTTGTTCATTGGTTGGGAACTAGCAGGATGTTAGTACTCTAAAACCATGTCCCAACATGTGCACTAAACCCTCTATAAAGCCTCCGACCCCATGCAATGGATATGTAGATAACCTACTGGAGTGACAAACATATTCCGTTAGGGAGAGTTTTGGAGGAATTTTTTTCAACCTAATTTATAAAAATGATGTGTCCCTTTTTTTAATAGCATGTGAGATGCTCATATTGTTTTAATAAAAAAAATTTTGACTTTGTCCTTACTATTAAAAAAACATGTGTATATCGCATGCTATTAAAAAAATGGACACATATTATTTTTATAGATTAGGTTAGAGGAACTCCTCCAACCCAGTTTGGAGAAAATCTCTGTCGTACTTTTGTTGGTTATTGAGGTGCACAAAAACATATTCACTGACCAGTCATACATGTAGCTTTGAAAATGTACATTTTATCCACTTATTGAATTGAAGGCTTGTTGGTAGTGATCATTAATTGGTTGCAAAGATATTAATGCACATGAAATATACAGAGTTAGTTAAATATTTATTACAAAGTAAGCGATATGTTAGTCCTTGGATTCCAGCATTTATTTCCATGTGGTACGTGTCTTAGAATATATATGTGCAATCTTTCTTGCAGATTACGGAGGAACAGAAAGATCAATCAAATAATATGGAAAGTCATTAATCCTGAATATGGATATGATGTATGCCCTATATTCCATGCAGCACTATTTTTATAATTCCTAATATTTTTCAAATTTTATATATATATGGATATTTCCAAAATTTCCTTTGTTCGAGCTACTCTACGGTTAATATTTTTCAAATTTTATATATAATTGGGATATTAACTGTAGAGTAGCTCGAACAAAGGAAATTTTCAAAATATCCCAAGGCAACTTCAGCTTGACTCTTTAGATTCATCTCTAATTCTGGCAGAGGTTAATGCTGTTAAGGAGTATGGGAATCTTAGCAGGACGGAAGAAAGTTTTTCTAAGCAAAAATCTCAGGTCTAGTGGTTGAATTTAGGAGACCATAACACTATTTTTTATTTTCAAAGCCATTAGGAGTTTGCCAAATTATTTCTATTTCCAAGGAAGATGGTTCAAAAATTGATGACCCAATTGAAGTCGGTTTCACTTTTTTTGAATTATTTTCTAAAGCTTGTTGGTTGAGAGAGGTCTTATTCTATTGACATGGAGGCTCTTGAGGGGGCTCTTCCTCACAGAATTTCGCAGTAAAATTGGCTAAGGACATCTATGAGGATATTAAATGTGTTCTTCTTCTTAAAGAACAATAAAGCTCCTGGATTGAATCATATTAATGCCCATTTCTTCAAGAAATCTTGGAACATAGTAGGTCGGGATGTCATTGTAGTGATGAAAGCCATAGTTTTGATTCTGAAGGTTCCTAACCTTCCTCAATTGATAGACTTTTGGCCTATATCTTCTTGTAATACGGTTTATAAGTGCATTGCTAAGGTGATGGATAATCATCTTCGAATTGTGTTTGGTGATATTATTGGGAAGCAGCATACAACTTTTATCACTGAAAGATTGTAACACCTTAGTCCTATATTGTAAAGATTAGGAGTAGTCCACATAGAGTGGATGTTTTATAAAGTTACTCCTTAGTGTTAAGTCTCATATTGCCTAGTTCCTAGGTGAAACTGGACTTTGTAAAGAATTTTAGGAAGTTTTAAATTGACTAGTCATTTTGGGGTAATAGTATAGATGTGGTTAGTGCTTTTTTCTTAAGTTGTTACAAATGGTATCAGAGTCACTTAATAACACCACGTTATGTGATACTAGAGCATTGCACAACGTGCCTCTGACAAGGACATCAGGAGTTTAAGAAGGGAAGTTTGTAATACTTCGGTCTCATCATGGAAAAATGAAGAGTAACTCACATAGAGTAGGTGATTTACAAAGATAATTATAAGTGTTAAGTCTTACATTGCTTAGTTACTAAGTGAAATTGAGTTTTATAATGAATTCTAAGAAGCTCCAAATTAATTAGTCATTTTTGGATGATAGCGCAGATGTAGCTAGCATTTTTCTTGAATTGTTATAAATGCAGATTGGGGACAATATCCTTCTAGCCCTAGAGCTATTGAGAAACTACCACCGAGATAGAGGATCCCATAGGTGTGATTGAAGGTTGATTTAATACAAGGCCTATGATTCTAGCTATGAGATGGGATTTTGACTTGGCGGTTTTAAGGACAATATGATTCACTAAGGTTATGGTGCGGTGGATTGAGGAATGTATCACTAAAGTAACTTTCTGTATTTGTATTAATGGTGTGCTTAAAGGTTTCTTTTTTTCCCTGAGACTAAAGGTATTAGGCAAAATGACCCGTTTAGCCTTATCGATCTGCTTGTTTTGGTGATGGAGGACTTCTTAGGGCTCATGGATTGAGGTATGCTGATGACCTTCTAATCTTATGTAGGGGCGAGATGAACTCTATTGCCATGGTCAAAGAGTGTTTGAATTTTTTTTATTTTTTATTTTTTTGTTATTAGTGCTTGAATTTTTTTACTTTGTTCTCTAGTTGGTTCTTGGGGTTTTCAGATGTAATTTTTTTAGTTTGTCTTGTCCTTGCTGCTTCATTGTAGGTGCTTGCTTGTGTAGGCCCTGTAGCTTTTAGGTCGTTTTGTTTTTTAGGGGCTATATGTGGATCTTTTTTGTCCTCGTTGAGTTTTTTGAATAAATTCTTATTTATCTATAAAAAAAAAAAACTGCCAAAATAAGCAGAGTGAAAAAGAAATGATGTAAGTTTTTCTTTTTTCTTGTTTAATTTGGATAGGCCCGCCCGATGCATTCTTTGGATAATTTTTCTTCTAGTTTGAGGCAAATCACTTCATTAAAGAAAGCTAGTGATTTGGTAAACCGAAATTGATTTTTTTTTTTATAAAAAAAAAAAAAAAATGCTCGCTATAGTAACTACGAGGACAAAATGTTTAATTAAGCTATTGGATTTGTGCTGACCTCCATGTTTTTGGCCTTCTGCAGGGGATCTCAATATCTTTCTGCCACATAATCAACCAGAAGTTTCTTACAAACTAATATTTAAAAGTGGCGTGTGCTTTAATATATGAGAAACACATTTTTTTAAAAGTATGTTTTTTACATTTTTTTTTTAATAGCTTAAAGGGGACTTGGTTATACTGTTACTATTTGAGGGCTTTATTTTATTGGCCTAAAAGAAAAATTTGCACTCTTCATATTTTCACTATGCATATCTTTAAAATTTATGTCTCATCTTCAATATGTTGGATCATCGATTCTGCTTTACTGGTTTCAACATTTCCTAGAAAAAAGAAAAGACCAATATTGCACGATCAATATGCATGGTAGAGATGATAAAAAAAAAAAAAAAAAATTGCATGGTAGAGTTTGGTCAATTAAGATGATAGACCTTTTAAATTTTTGTAAATTGTGCAACAATATCAGGACGAAATAGTCCATTTTCTGATTTGGGCATGAAAAAAGAAAGGACATGAACCAAGTGATGGATTAATTCTATGCTACCACAATTAAGATTAACCAAGCAGATGGTTTCAACACAATATGCAAGTAATAATTTGATGTATACTTCTGATAGGACTTGCTCTTAAAAATTGGTTTACAAGAAAAGGGGTGTTCAAAATTTTATATTCAAATGATTAAAATTGTACTTAAATCATATGAGATATATGAGATTGTAATATATTATCACGTTCTGCAGTTAACGTACACGGTAGCCTATATTTTATTGACAGTGACTTAATAGTAACAATTTTTCTTTCAAAGGTTTTACTCATCCGTCAATAATAATTTAGTACTATTTTCATACATATATAGTATCAAAATATTTTAATGTAGTCTTTAAGTTTCTCTTTTCGTGACTCTACTACAAAGCTGCAAACTTTTTGATCTTATGCTCGATGAGTTGCGTTTGATCTCATATTTGACAAAATAGTTGACTCTAATACCAAATAGTATGCACCTTATGTAGAAAATCATCAATGAAAACGGACTTGTGGTTACCCAAGAATTTAATGTACCCATCAAACTCAATACATTATTAAAGGGTTACCTAACATTGCAACATATTTCTAATAATAGAGTTTCCAAAAAAAACAAAAAACTTTAGGCCCACTATTCAAAACAGTCCTTAAAGTTTTACATGCACCACTCTTTTCAAACCAACCTGTCTTTTTCTTTAGTACGATATTTGCAAGACTTTTCTTACTCCACATGCAAAAAATAATTATCCATGTACCCGGAAGTTGTTTGAAGTCTTCACTACAAATACAAAGTAAATTAGGACAGCATTGAATGCTTGTAGACCGATGAGAATAAAGCCTTCACCAGTACTTTATGAATTCGAATGGGAGTGGAGCGGGTTTCTTAAAAAAGGAAAATAAAATTGTCTAAAAAAGAATGAAAATAATAATTTTGTCCCTTCTTTTTTAAGGAACCGAATCGTACTTCATACGTTCTTTTTTTCTGTTTTCTTGTTTTATTTATTCGTACTTCATACTTTCTTATTATGTTTTTTTTTTTGAGTTTGCTTTCCTTTATTTTGCTACGGCGTTAGGCCATGTTTATACTTTAAGGGCCGTTTTGAAATTGTGTTAAGAAATAAAACTTTTAAAATTAAAAAAAGCTTTTTAACAAAAGCTTTATTTTTAAACTTTTTTTAAAAATGCGTTTAGACCATTTTTACAATAAAAAGTCAAAGAAATATTTTTGAAATTTTTTACCAAACAGGTCAGTTTTTTGTTTGGCACAATTGTTTTAGGTACTAAAAATACTTTTTAAACTCTTTAACGCAATTTCAAACATGCTCTAAAAGTCGATTTTGAACGAAAAGTACTTACAATTATGTGCAAATCACAAAAAAAAAAAAAAAAAAAAGTGCCCACCTATGCAAAATTTCTATTTTTACTTGCCACAAAAAATAAAATAAAAAGAAAGTCTAAAAAAGGTGAAAAGGACAAAAACAAGAAAACAAAACAAAAAGAATCTCTTTTTTTCGCTACAGACATTTCCCTACAGTCCCATAGTACATTCCCTTTTTCCTCCTTATACCGAAATTTTCTTGATACCTACTTAAAATCTGACATACGTTTTCATTGCCTTATTAAAATTAATGTGATATTTAAAATTATAATTAGATTCGAATTTAATAGTATTTTATTATAAATTTAATAATAATTTTAAAAGTTATATTAATTTTAGAGTTATAAAAAAAAAATATTTAGGTTATGTTTGGCAAGGAGTTTTTGTAAAACTTTTTAAAAAATCACATCAAAATATTTTAACTTTTTATATTTTATCAAGTAACAATTTTTTTTTTTATTTTTATATCACATCAAATATTTTTATTACTATTTAAATAAAAAATTTAGTTAAAAATAAAAATTTTTAACTTTTCCATATAATAAATTTATATCATTATTTCTATTTTATATCAAATCAATCATTTTTTATTACCATTTAAACCCTAAACCAACTCTTTATCAAATATCTGGGCATGTTTGGCAAAGATTATGGGTTGAGGTAGGTGGGTTGTTGACTTTTGATGTGATATAAAGTACGGAGAATGTTGTAAATTTTTTTTATGGAAAAGTGAAAATTTTTGTTTTTTAGTAAATTTTTTATTTTAATAATATAAAAAAAAATTAAAAAATAATTGTTAAAAAATAATTAATATATAAAAAAATAAGAATATTTTTTTTGAGTTTAAAAAAAGTGATGAACAATAATTTTTACTAAACAGTAAAACCCATTGCGAGACATGCATTAAGATTGGCCTTTTGCCCTTATCATCCCGGCAGGATTACTTCTAGGAGCAGTAGCAGAGCTACTTATAGGCCAGAAGCGTGGTCCCTGCAGAAGTTCAAAAAAATTTGCATTACGAGAAGGAACTTGTCTCATTATCTCCTACTTACATTGTTGACTTTTCAAAATACCCATGCACAAAATTCTCAAAACTTGCTTGTGATCGCTCTTTTATTTAAAGTTGAAACATTGAGTGAAGAATGCTTTTTCTAATGGCCTACTTTTTCCTTTTTTTTTCTTTTCTTTTTTTAAAAAATTGATAGTGTAAATAAATATACCACTTCTAGGCTCAAGTTAGGACGTTATAGAGTTACGATAGAGTAGAAAATTAAACACATTCACACAATAGTTATAAACGAGTATTCTTAACTATAAAAGTTGTTAAAATAATATTTTGCAACAAAATGAAAAATAAATTTTTATAAATAATTTAGTTATTTAAATTGAAAAAGAAATTGTTGAGAACTTATATTTTTATTTGATATTTGGTTATTTTATTTCTTTAAGAGAACGTAAGCTGCAATTTTGGATGATTTTTGTATTTCTATCTTTTTGTACTATTACCGATATGTTACGTTTCTAATATATCAATTTTGGCACATATTTATAAATTTTGTAGATATATTTTTTGTGATACACATATATATTGTGTACTAAATCACTCTATTTTTTTTATTAAAAATTGTGTTCATCATTTTTTAATTTGGCTCTTACAATAATGATTATCTGGCTCTGCCACTGTCTATGAGCATCCCATGCAATAGTAGCAAAAATAGCAAAAACTAATATATGAGACCTAATAAAATATGAGTGTTATAGATACTTTCAAATGATCACTCCTAAGTATTCACTCATCGATATGGCAATGAAAAAGTCACTATTTGATGTGAAAGTACATATAGCATCAGCGATAATTTTTACTGTCATGTTAGAGAAAGATCACTTAAAAAATGAGACTACTATTTATTGTATAGAGTATATCGCTTGTGTAAGAAGGTTTCAGTTATACTTTTGTGACGAATTCCATATTCTTCCCTCAAGTGATATAACCATAGTAGTAACAATGTAACATCATTATCATACTTTATGTGGTATTCTTGCGGGATGTCCAGTAATTTATGGAAGATAAATGCTACACATATTTTACACTTTCACACTTTTAAATTATTTTTTGACGTGGCACTAAAAATTATTATTAAATTTTAAATAAATTATTATTAAATTTTAAATTTAATAATAATTTTTAGTACCATGTTAAAAATGTGCATTTAGAAAAAGATCACTTTAAGTTTAAAATTTGATTTTAAATTGAGGCCACTATTTTCTTTTGTCAGCTAAAATGGCATTCTAATTTTTTCCCACAAATCCCAGAGAAAAAGAGGAACCTAACTAATTAAATAGAAAAGGGAAAATCTGTACTACCAATTATTCTAATAGATCCTTAAGCATGTCATGCATATAACTAAACCTAATGAATGGCAGGTTCTTTTCTGTCTTCGAGTTAATGATGTAAAATAAGAACAAATGGATGTTTGTAGTTTTTCTTTCGACTATAATCTCAAAAAAAAAAAAAAAAACGAGATGTATCAAAAAATAAAATAATATAAAATAAAAAATAACTATGAGAATGTTAACTATTCATGCATCAACATAAGGAAAAGGCCAAATATTTTATTTTATTTTTTCTTAATTTCTCCTTTCGCGGAACTCCAGAAGGAACAGAATATAAGAAAAGGAGTGAAGACCATAATCTGGAAAGGATAAAAAAAAAATATGTACAGCAGAGTAATGTTATAGTAAAACTTCTTTTTTTTAATTTATAATTAAAAGAATGTTGCACATTGATGCACATTTTAAAATAATAATTAAATTTATGATAAATTATTATTAAATTATAATTAAAAAAAAAAAGAAAAAGATAGGAGACGTTTGGCAATTGAGGGGACTATATTATAGTTGGGTTTTGATTTTTTTTTTTAAAAAAAAAACATTATCACTTTTTATATCACATCAATCACTTTTTAATATATATTTTTTTTTCATATAAAATACTTTTTTATTACCATTCAAATAAAATATTCACTAAAAAATAAAAATTTTCACTTTTCTATATAAAAAATTTATAACATTCTTTTTACTTTATATCACATCTAAAGTTAACAATCCTCTAACCCTAATCTAAATCATTTGCCAAACACCCCCAATATGACTTTGTAGGAGTCACCTTCAAAAGTGTTGATAGGGTGTGTTTGGTAAGTGATTTTGAGGTATTTGAGTTTTGAATAATAATAAGAAGTGATTGACATGATATAAAGTATAAATAATGTTTTGAATTTTTTTGTATTAAAAAAAATGATTTTTTTTTTTAATAAATTTTTATTTGAATAGTAATAAAAAATAAATAATGTAGTATAAAAAATAAGAAAAAAAATATTAAAAAATGAAAGGCAAATATTAAAAGTGAATTTAATTTCTTAAAAATAAAAAATTAAAAAAAAAATTTAATCAACTCATGAATGGACGGTTGTGGCGACATTACGGTACAAACATGGCGTAATTTCTGTCCAGTGGCAGTGATATAGCCTGACAATTTGTACTGAAAGCGAAACCTCACCTTAAAAAGTAATAAAAAAAAAATCATGTACTTTAGTATCTATTTTAGTCTGGCAGAGTTTCTTAACACCTTTAGTTTTTTATTTTTTTTTAATAATAATAGAAATAAATAATGTGATATAAATGAGAAGAATATTATAATTTTTTTATAAAAAATAAAAAAAAATTATTTATTGTTAAATTTTTTATTTAAATAGTAATAAAAGTGAATAATGTGATATAAAAAAAATATTAAAAAATAATTAATAAAATATTAAAAATAATGAAAATTTTAAAAGTGAAAAAAAAAAGGAAGGAATAAGGGAGTTAACAAAATTGCATATAACCCTGAGCTTGTCCCCAAAGAAAAAACCAAAAAAAAAAAAAAAAATCGTGAATTTTAATCTGTCTAGCGTCTATCTCATTCATTCCATTTCTCTCTCCCTATCTTTAAAACTTTTGGTGGCCAATGGTGGCCTTGATGTTAACGCCCACAAACGACAAGAAAAAAAAGCAGACAAGCAATGAAGCTAGAAATTCGGACAATCCCCCTATATCCTCAGCTATTAGGATTCATTCTTCTTCTTCTTCTTCATTGCGCAATGCTTTCTGCAAACTAGAACTCGTTAGAGAGATTCTTGGCTGAATTTGAAAAAAAGTGCCGCTCTTTCTCCTGTTTTATTCTCTCTCTCTCTCTCTCTCCACATTTTCCATTTATAGAAGACTGGTGGAATATCTGCTAAATTAATTGTTTTTACTTTTTGGAGAGAGCAACTGCCGTTTGATTCTTCGTTTTAAAACATCTTTCTTCTATCTTATCCTCTCTGTAAGTTATCTATACTCTTCTGTTTACTCTCACACTTTAATTTTGTGCAAAGGCTAATTAATTCTTGTTTTTTGGAATTTTTCGTGCATCATTCACATTAAATTAGCTTCTCCCTTGCCATATTTTTCATGCATAGGAGTTTGAATTTGTTCTCTCTGAGATACTGGTTTGACTAATTGAAACTTTTGTGAAGGATAATTATTATCCTCTTTTGATTTCTGAAAGCAATAACATCTATCTTGTATTTTCTTTCTCTAAAATTTTGCGTGTAAAGCGATTTTCTCTTCCTGGAATTACTTGTTCGGACTGATGATAATTTGGTCGGTTTGATGTGAAGGGTCGGATCATTTTTTTGGGAAAAAAAAAAAATGACGAGGAGGAAAATCGAGATAAAAAAGATCGAAAACACGACGGCAAGGCAGGTGACTTTCTCTAAGAGGAGGAGGGGGCTGTTTAAGAAGGCTCTGGAGCTCTCAATTCTCTGCAACACTGAAATAGCTCTCGTTGTCTTTTCTGCTACCGGAAAGCTCTTTGAATTCGCCAGCTCAAGGTTTCTCTCTCTCTCTCTCTCTCTCTCTCTCTCACACACACACACACACGCATCTTTCTACGTCAATATTTTACTTTCCCAATGTTTTAGAGATCTTTGCGTTTTTTGCACTTCCTCGTAATTGAATCCGCTTTTATTGTCCTACGTCAATATTAATTGCGTTTTTTGCGCTTCTCTCATTACCCATATTATATGAGCTTCTTTTCCACTAATGTTTGACAGCATTTATATGAGGTTTTCTTCATAAAATATAGCGTATACCCAAATGAATGATACGGTGGACTAATTTAGGAACATACTTAATTTAGAAGACAAAGTACATGAATGGTATGATGAACTAATTTAAGAACATACTTAATTTAGAAACATGCATACTTTGGGATTATAGCATTTGATTGAGAAGTGCAAAGTGCATGCTTTAGAAGACAAATTGTTATGATGAAGCCACAAGATTGTGTTGTCATGTTTATATGCTCAGTTTGCACATGTCCTATTACATTGTATTACTTTCAAAAACAACTTCAAAGATTGGTAAAGCAAGAACGGGAGCCTCAGTCACCTTCTTAATTAATTAAGACCTTCAAAACTTTTTTGAGCTTCTTCGATTCACTTGAAAACTCTTCCTTTTCCTGCACTTAATTTATAGGTGCAATAATAGCGCTTAAAATTCAGATAAAACAACGATAAAAAATATATAAACTAACTCATGAAAACTTTGGATATCATTAATAGATTTTGGAACAGGCCAACTTGTGATTGCTTCCACCTTAATTCCCTCACTAGAGATCACAAAATCCAAGAACACAAGATTGGTTGTTCAAAAGTGTCACTTCTTCAAGTTTGTATAAAACTTATGTTGTCTCGAAGCTTCTCAAAATTTTGCCGAAAATGCAGCAAGTGTTGATCTATCTGCTTGCTGTACATTAAGATATCATCACAGTAAACAATAAAAAATAATCCAATAAAAGGTGTAAAGACATGATTCATAAGGCACAAAAAAAAAGTACAAGAACCATTAAAAAGTTTAATTGGTATAATCATCCACTTGTAAACCCCAGCTCCTGTCTTGAAAGTGGTATTCTACTCATCATCCTCTGGTCTCATTCGAATTTGATGATATATACCCACTGCGAAGATCAATCTTGGAAAAAAAACAAATAATAGTAGCATGCAATTGGTAAAGACGATCATCAAGTTGTAGAATAGGAAACCGCAACTTGATAGAAATTTTATTCACTGCTTAACTATCAACACATATGCCAAGAACCATCCTTTTTCGGCACAAGAAGGGCTGGAACAACAACCCCTCAGCAATAAACGTCACTTTTAATTTGTCCTCAACAACCCCTTAGCAATAAATTCATCTACTTGCCTTTGCAACTCTTTTTGCTCCTAAGGATTCATTCTATGAGGTGCCTTGTAAAGAAGACTAACACCAGCTATGAAATCACTGCATGTTATATATCTCTCATAGGTGGTTGTCCGGGTGGTATTTCATCCTATCAAGCATCTAAAAATTCACGGAGTAATGTATCCATGATAAGAGGCAACTCACTTTTGTCCTCATTTTCCTCAAGAGAAATAAGGGCATAGGATAAGTAGAATCCACTAAGGCCTTTTCAACTTCGGTTTTTGACAAAAAATTATTTCCCTCCCCTTTAGGACGCTTGGGACAACTCTCCATTTTATCAGGCCCTAAAACCACCTTCACTCTATCTTTCACAAAAGAATAAGTATTTTAAACCCATCATGGATAACCTTTCTATCATATTGCTGTGGACGACCAAGTAACAAACTAATGCCATGCGTTCATAGGAATAACAATATCAGGCAACACTTCATCCGCATTTTTCTTTCCAATAGAAAACTGAACCAAGCAATGCTTATGTACTTTTACCTAATTCCTCTTGGGAAGTCAAGAAATCATGTATAGTTTAGGATTATCTTTCATTTGTGCTTCAATTTTTCAACCATCACTACAAAAAAAAAAAAAAGAAGTTGGTGTCGTTTGTAAAACGACAACAAGAGGCTATTTAACTGACATGAATCCTTTAATGTCATTTGATTCGTGTCGGATCCAAACGGATGGGTGATATCAAACTAGAATTTTGATTGGCGTCGGTTTCATGGCAACCGACGTCAAATTAATCACGTCGGTTGTGTTCAGCGAACGTGCTTTTATTCACTTCAATTTTACAAGAAACAACACTAATTTAGATAATCTTTTTTTTAAAAAAAAAAAAAATCCAAAACTAGAAGAGCAAGCTCTTGGACTGGTTCTAGAATTTTGATTGGCGTCGGTTTCATGGCAATCGATGTCAAATTAATCACGTCGAAAGCGAGGTCATCCAATCTAGGCCGCCAACTGTACGGTTCTGCAAACAAAGTCTCTTAGAAATGAGTAGCATGATCCCTAATAATCGATTGATCCGAAGAAACTGAGCCATTAATAGAGAGCGACTCTATGGAATTGAACCTCTTATTAGAGTTAGCTACCCGATGAAAGAATTTTGTACATTTATCACCCTCTTTCAACCAAAGAACCCTGGACTTCTGTCTCCAACTGATCTCTTCCAAAAGAGTAGTTTTTTCCGGCTCACTAATGACCAAGCTTTTCCTCAATTTCTCATCAGGAGCTAACCCTCTCTCTTCCTCCAGGCTGTCAAGGGTGTTCAATTCTACCAAAAGAGCTTTTTTAACGAAATCAGCATTACAAAACTCCTACTCATTCCACCTCTTTAAATTAGACTTTAAAGCCTTAAGTTTTTGAGCAAGAATGAAGCTAGGAGAAGCTTGAAAGTGATAAGATGACCACCAAAGATGCACCCTATCCACAAAGCCAACCGCCTTTAACCACAGATTCTCAAGCTTGAATGTTCTAGGGCCCCCTTTGATATTGCCACCGTCAAGGAGGATGGGAAAGTGATCAGAGCACAATCTATGAAGTCTTTTCTAAAAGAGACCGGGGTACTTAGCTTCCCAATCCGGAGAAACAAGAAATCTGTCAATACGAGACCAAGAAGTAGAATTGGACGACGTAAACGACCCCCTTGCAAAAGGGAGATTCAAGATTCCATGCTCTGAAATAAAGTCCGAAAATTCCATCATTGCGGGGCAAAAACGAGCTTCCCCCGATCTATCACAAGGGAAGCGTGTGACATTGAAATCACCACCTATGCACCAAGGCATGTCCCACCAGCTCATAAGACCAGCTAGCTCCTCCCAAAGAGATCTTCTATCACTGAAAATATTAGGACCATAGACCCCCGCAAAAGCCTAGATGAAATCACCAGTAACATTTCTGAAAGAACAAGCAACAACAAACTCCCCCACATACACCTCAATCTTCTCCACGACCCTACGATCCCACATAAGCAAAATACCCCCAGAAGCCCGTCTAGAAGCTAGAGAACACCAATCAACAAATGGGCAATCCCACAAAGACCTATCTTCTGCTCGGAGTTGAGCACCTCAATAGGTTCTCCTCAGTTGAGCTCCTCTGATTGATAATAATTCAATTGATTTTTCTCAACTTTGACTTCAAGATTACAAACGTTGTTAAAAGTCCAATAGGGTTGTAATGCCAATATATTACAAATTTCAACATGTAACCCACTAATATATTGAGCAAAGCGTCTCTCACAATGCTATACATGATCACCCAATGCACAGAGGATATTGACCATATTTAAGGCCTTACTCTTTGATGCATCAAAGTGACATGAATTTGACATCTGAGTCTACTTACTTACAAGATTTAAAATCATTGATATATAAGTAGTCTAAGAATTTATCTGTCTTTTCATTAAGGATAGTATTTTCGTGGAAAGACAACTCTCGGTCCGTTCAGTGTATACCACCTTATACACCTACTATATCAATCCGAAAATTCCTCTTCGTCTAATTAAGGTAAATCAATTAAGTTGATGTATAATAGTCTTGCCAATGGAATGCCCAGTTCCATTGCCGACTGTGAACAAAATACATTTCAGAATACAAGCATCATGAACTAAGACCATTGCTCACACCCATATTTCATATTCAATGTATTTTCTGGACCTTTTACATGGGATAACCATAAAGGATATACAAAAATTATATGCTATATGCATCAAAATATTTAATTTGTGAATAACAAACTTTATTCATAACAAACTATAATGTTAATAACTTGAAATTTAGGGTATAATCTCCAACAAACCGGTGACGAAACCCTCATCCAACAACCTGTATGCACGGCCCGAACCAGAAAAGTGTTTCAAGTGTAACCAACTGGAAAATAGGTCACATCAATGTTCTAAGAGGCAGATGGTGACCTTAATCGAGGCCGAGACAGGAGGAGGTGAAGAGGATGGAGTAGAAGAGGCGATCGGGGATAACCAACCCGATTACGAAGGAGATATGGTTGACGTCGATGAAGGAATATTGCTCTCTCGATCCTTGGTAATTGAATGTATACTCTTAACTCGGAGATGAGAGGAACGACCGCAAAGAAACAACATCTTCCATACTCGCTGCACGGTCAACCAAAGGATTTGTGATGTCATCATTAATGGTGGCAGTGGAGAAAATGTCATCTCTAAAGCGATGGTCATGAAGTTGGGTCTAAAGACCGAGAAGCACTCATCACCTTACAAGATCGGATGGATCAAGCGGGGTACCGGGACTCAAGTGTCTGAAAGATGTAGTTTCACGTTCTCGATTGGTACACTACTCGGATTTGGTGTTGTGTGAGGTGGTGGAGATGGATGTGTGCCACATAATCTTGGAAAGACCTTAGCAATTTGACGTGGATGACTAGCATAGAGGGACAACGCCTACATTATCTTTTGAAATGGTCGGATGATAATATTTTGACCCTTGCAGGAAGAGGCGTTTAGTAATCCTACCCATTCCAAGAGCTGACAGGTCCTTCTGACCACGAGATCAGAGTTTATGGAGGATGTTAAAAGGAGTTAAGAGATCATCACATTGGTAACCGAAGGGAGTACGGTTCCCAGTTCGCAAGAAACTCCCCAGCTATTGCGACCTATCTTGGAGGAATTCTGGGACATCATGACTGATGAGATGCCCAAGGGGCTTCCACTCATGAGAGACATACATCACTTTAATGACTTAGTGTCAAGAGCAAGCCTTCCGAACCTTTCGCACTATTGAATGAGCCCAAAGGAGAATGCTATCCTACAAGAGCTAGTATAGAACAAGGATGGTAGTTGGCAAATGCGTGGATAGCCGAGTGATAAACAAGATCACTGTCAAGTATTGGTTTCCTATTCCCCGAATAGGCAATGTGTTCGTTATGCTATTTGGGCAAAGATCAATTTGAAGAGTGGTTATCAAAAAATCTGCATACAACTAGGAGACGAATGGAAGATTGCATTCAAGACTAAGGAAGGGGCTTTATGATGGATGGTGATGCCCTTTGGACTATCAACAAGTTGTTTAAAGTAGAGTGCGACACATCTATTGTTGGGATCGGGGCTGTTCTGTCATAGGAATGAAGGTTGGTTGAGTTTTTTAGCGAGAAGATGGGAGAAACAAGATAGAAATGGTCAACGTATGAATTGGAATTCTATGCTGTCCTAAGAGCACTCACGGCATAGAAGAAATATCTGATCCAACGAGAGTTCATCCTATACACAGACCGTCAAGCGTTGAAGTTCATCACTAGCCAACGCAATCTGAATTGGATGCATGCCTATTGGCTTTCTTATATCCAAAGGTTCACATTTTCCTTAAAACACAAGTCAGGGAAGCTGAATCAAGTAACTGATGCTTTGAGCCGCTGAGCTACATTAGTGATCGCCATGAAGGCTGAAGTGACGTGATTTGAGTGCCTAAAGGGATGTATGAGGCAGATGTGAATTTTAGAGAAGCCACGGTGGTGGGGTAGCCACCGTTTATTTTACTATTTTTATAACTTAAAATTTTACAAAATTCCAATCGAGCTCGAGCCACGCGAGCTCCATTGGAGGCTCGGCTTGTTAACCAAGCCAAGTTCGAGTCAAGCTCGAACTTGGCTAGGCTTAACAAGTCAAATTCGAACATACCTTTAAAACTAGCTTGAGCCGAGTTCGAGTTCTCTAGTTATGTATTCGAGCAGAGTCTGGCAACCCCAATGGTGAACACCTTGGAAGAGACAAGAGACAAGACCATCACCTTGGTAGAGGATCGGTATTACTGGCCATAGCTAAAAAAGGAAGTGGGTAGCTATGTCTGGCGATGCCTAATCTGTCGGGAAGCTAAGGGAAAAACCCAAAATAAGGGCTTGTACATGCCTTTACCGATATCGGAAGCACCGTGGGAAGATCTGTCCATGGATTTCGTATTGGGTTTTAGCAAGAAATTTTAGACACATGCCTTTACCGATATCAGAAGCACCGTGGGAAGATCCTCAAAATATTATTAAGGCTTAGCAAGAAATTTAGACAAATGATGCTTGATAACAACTATCACAGTAATTATTTTGGTACGAAAAATAGTACAATTAAAAGACTGGTTAAGGCATAATTTGAAGAAAAACATGTTGCAGTTTTAAGAGTGAAAATCATGTTGATGAAGTGTACAATATAATATCAATAATTATTACATAGTCCATACCATCCTTCACATGGCCTATTATGGTGAGGTTTGCATGTCCTATTAAACTTCAAGTACAACATCAGTGCCCTGGTGAGGTACAATATCCAGCCACCACTAGTTGTTTTACCTAGGTGATCTACATAACTAGCAATGCTGCAGGGCATGACCGTCATACGTGGATGGTTATGCCAGTCACTTTAGCCCTTAGATCCAAAGCAGAGAACTTACAGAATAATGTGGGCCAAAGGGTCAAATTCATATACTACTATACACATATTCTAGACCCTTTACTTCTTTTTCCCCTGGCAGTGCGCCACACAACATTATAAATTCTAATTATGAGAACATAATTTCCAATGGAATACAATGAATATCAATGCATTTTCAAATTAAGATTTTTAAAATATTAGGGCAAACGACATATTTCCAAGAGAAACTTGTATGTCAAAAATGCGTAGACTATAGATCAATATATTCATGCTTGATTATAAATTATTTCAGTGTTCTCATGGACAATTACTTACCTCGTATGCTAAAATCCAAATTCAGACTTCTGAAAAGTCAAGCTCATTATTTTGCAAATCCAAACTCTAATGTTAGACACTCGCCTAAAACACAAATCCTAAAATATGATTTATGGGCTGCAATGCACTGGCAGAGGGTGATCGATCACTGGTTGAGGCTAAGCGATCAATCAGTGACCCAACTCTCGACTTTACCAATTCAATTGTACTAGGGTGTCCTAAGGTCCTAAAGGTTGTCACTTTACAGACCTAGAACACATTTAGGTCTTAAAGATTCTATCTTTACCACAAATCTCTTAAAGACGTTACCTTTTTCACCCACTTATCTCTATTGGTTCACAACATAGAGTGAAGCTAAGCTCTCAATATGATCTACTCTGGTAGCTTAGGCTTACTTAATCGATCAAAAGCATCCTTATATAACGAAAGCATTCAAAATCTTTCAAATGTATGCAAGTCATCGAGTGGCGTCAGGACATGTTAGTAGTCCCATCAGGATGCCACTATGGTTTTTAAGTGTATCAGCAACCAATTACCAAAGCCCTTAGGATGCCTAGTTGACAGACCTCTCAGTGGGTGTTCTGTACGCATCGCGTCAAGACTTCCTAGCTGATGGCCTTGTTGACAACACATTATAAGTCTTCATTCTCGAGCTGCATCAAGACATGTTGCTGACGCTCTAGTTGATGCTTCTCTCGGTGTCTCCTTTGGACCACTTACGTTAGGACGTCTTACTGACACTGTTACTACGATGCTTTCAGTGGCTCACTAAATCAATCCCGTCAGGATGGGATTGCTGACGTGGTAGCTATTGCCAATGTAAACATCACAACTTTAACTCTAAGCTACAACCACAAAAACACCTAAGTGTTTAATGACTTACAACACTTGTTTTGATCACCGAATAGGATAACATTAAAAACTTAACAAACTTCCCCTTTAGCTATTCGATGACAAAACCATAAACCAAAACAAATTACAATTAATGAAAACTTTTACAATCTTAACCCAAGCCTATCAAACCACTAAGTCAACTTCAATCGAAATGAAAAGTTGTATCTTGTACTTGTCTTTTGAAACCACAAAAAGAAAAACTCATTACGCGCATTGAGATTTGGAAGAAACCCAAAATAGAATCCAACTCATATAGATAATCAACCTCGCATAACTCCCACAATGTAATGCGCTCCCCCTTTTTGTCACGAAGGATTAAGGGGTAAATGAAATGACTGAGGGTCAATATGCCAAATTGCAAGATGCTAGATGCAAAGATGGAAGAACACAACTCATATCATGTATACTCCCTTTGAGGAATTGACATTGATAGGGTGCACAAAAGAAACCATTTGAGTCTCAATGAAGAGATATCTCAATTCATGCAAGTCCAATTTATGTGTCAAATGCATAAGTTGTCTCATAAAAGATGAATTTCAAAAAGCACACACCAAGCATTCACAATATTAATCGTTAAGACCATGGATTTTGTGTAGTGTGTGAAACCTCTCACAAGCGAGATTAAGACCTTAATTTAGCGAGGAGGTCATGCTTAGACATGAAACCTCTTGTGTGAAGTAGACAAACCCTTTAGACCAAAAGTCAAACTTTATAAATGCTAGCTTATAACCTGCACTATGCGCGGGTATTTTTCATGATAATTTATTCGAAAAATCTTTAAAAGATTACTAGTAACTTTTCCTTGATCAATTAACAATTGACTATTAAAAACGAAAAATTTTCATAAGATCATTCTTAACCATATTTCTTTACTTCAACAACATAACCCACATATCAAATAGATTTAGAAATTCCTAGAGTTTAATCCTTATAAATTGGATCTTCTTAAATTTGTTCCCATAGATATAGTGTTAAACGAAAGGAACTATAAAGAAAAAAAAATCAAAATGAAAACCTGGATTAATCAATAACAGAAAGTGAACAACATTAAAAAAGCTCAACTAACCACAATCTATTATATATATCCCAACACAATAATACCACTTTTCCTCCTTTGAAAAATACTTTTCTCTCTAATATTGATATTAATACTAATATGGTAAACCTTTGTCTCTCAACAATTGAACTCCCTCCTCATCAACTAATTTTTTAAGAAATAGTTCTATTACACTCAAAAAAATAAAGAAGTATTGTACTAAAAATGAGAATGTTGATACCGGATTCCAATTAGCTTATTCATTTAAAAAATAAAAGAATGATGGTAGCTTTATTTTTTATTTTTTATAAAAAGGAAAGAAAGAAATAAAGAAAGAAAGAAAACATGGTAGGGATATTGGAGCACCTAAAAAGAAAGACATGAGCAAAAAAATCTGGCATGAATTGTTATAAAATAACTAAAATGCTTATACTACTAACATTCCATTACTTTGAAACCATATGTTTTGGCTATATAGGCATTCAAGACAACTTTTTAGCAATCTTATAAGTATCTAAATGAGTCTTGCAAATATTCCTAACGATCAAAAGAACATAGTATCACTCATCACAGACTTCTACTTGTAAACCTTTATTTTTTAGCAGTTTAACTTTCTCATTGACAAAGTTAAAAAAGTGTGCTCAAAAGTATGAGAATGTCTTGGGCGGGTCCCGAGGATGTCTTGGGCAGGTCCTTTAAATGTCCCAAGCGAGTCCCGAAAATGTCCTAGTCTGGTCCCGGCGATGTTCCGGTCGGGTCTCGAAAATGTCTCGGGCAGGTCCTAGCGATATCCTGGGCAGGTCCCGACCGGGTCCCGACAGTGTCCCAGGCGGGTCCCAACGATGTCCTGGTTGGGCCCCGATAATGTTTCGAGCGGGTCTCGAAAATGTCCCAAGCGAGTCCCGTCCCGGCGGTGTCCCGAACTGGTCCCCCGCGATGTCTCGGCTGGGTTTCGGCGATGTCCGGGCGGCGTCCGACGATGTCTCGGGCGAGTCCTAAAAATGTCCTGACCAGGTCCCGGTCGTGTCCTGAAAATGTCTCGAGCAGTTTTCAGCGATGTCTCGGGCAGGTCCCGACAATGTTCCGATCGGGTCTCGAAAATGTCCCGGGCAAGTCCGACTAGATCCCGACGATGTCCCAGACGGGTCCCCTGACTAGGTTCTGGTGGGGTCTAATGGTGTTTTGGATGTAGTCCGCCAATTTGAGAATGTGACGCTCAAACTCGGAAAATAGTTTACGGTTTTAAAAAGGGGAACCATTTTACGAAAATTAAAGAAGATTTTTCGGTCAAATTGAAAATGATTTCCGTTGACTATTATTTTACGCCCCACCAAACACCAAAAAACATGAAAAATAATTTCTAGAAATCATTTTACGTCGAAACAAACGGGGCCTTAGTTGGTAAACAAAAAGAATGTTGGTAGTGGGGAAAAGTTTCTTTTTCGCTATATATGCGGAGGATGGTTGGGAAAAAAAAAACTACTCAATAGACAACAACGTAAACTAAAAAAATTGTCATACCTCATACAAAAAATAATAAGAAGAAACTATCTCTTTCTCTATCATTTTCCTAAATTTAGTGTAATTTTTTTTAAAAAAAATCAATTTGAATAAAAAAATAAAAAATAAATAGAATAGAAAATAAGGATAGAAAACGGAAACGGAAGAATATAAACACAAAAATAAAGATAAAAAAGGGAAAATGAAAAATACTAATATAATGGAAAAGAACTGTCTTTTTCAGTATACTTTTTGCGATTCCAACAAAACCTTGAATGCCAATGTCATCCATCAACTAATCATGGAAACAATGTACGTTACACATTGAAAAAAAAAATGTAAACTACTCAATGAACAACAATGTAAACCATATATGGTATGTCAAAAGGCTGAAACCCTGCGCTGCCTCCATCTCCTGCGGCCAGCCGCCAGCCTCCCCCAACGGCGCCGCCACTCAACTCAGCCTCTTTCTTTGCCAGACCCGCCGCTCTCTCTCTCTCATACATGTCTTTTGGGCGTGGGGACAAAGTTGGGAGAATAGGCGATTTGGGGCTCTGTTTATGCTAGGGTTTCCAGGAGCAGATGGCGGCCGCCAGGGGCTCAAAGGGCTCGCCGACGGTGGCAAAGAGGACGAGGTCGTTTGCAGAGATGGTGTCGGTGAAGCCTCAGCCAATCCCTGAGGTGCTGGTTCCGTTTAGAGCTCCCAAAGTAGTGGATGGAGAGGTCTACGTGCAATTCTCCATGGAAGAAATCGAGTGATCTGCTGCTCCTTTTCGATTTGCTATGGTGCTGAAATTCCTGAAGCAAAGGCCCTCATTAGATCAGATCAGAGCCTTTATTAATGGAAGATGGGGTCTTGACGCTCAACCGGTAGTCTCAGCTAAGAGGAAGCCAAGGAACGTGTTTGTGAGGTTCTCGTTAGAGGCAAATTTTCTCAAGGCGATGTCCCGTGAAAGCAACGAAATTGATGGGATAAATTACAGAAATTTTCAATGGACTGTGGATTTTTCAGAAGATGTAGAACCTGTAATGGCTCCTGTTTGGATCAAATTGCCAGGGCTTGCTCCGAATTACTATCAAGAGTCATACTTGCGCAACATTACAGCCCCTGTTGGTACGCTCCTTCGGAGAGACAATGCAACAAAATGTGCGACACGCACTGATGGGGCGAGGGTTTGTGTTTTGATGGATGTATCTCAGCCCCTAGTGCAACATGTGTGGATTGGGTTGCCTCGCCAGACCTCCAGTGTTCATCAGGAAATTATTTATGAAACTCTTCCGGCCTTTTGCTCGAAATGTAACACACAAGGGCATAATATTGGCACTTGTACACTGTTGGTAAAGGACATAGGAAAAAAGAAGGATTCGGGTCTTGTATGGAAGCCGCAGAAGCTCAAAGAACCAGAGAAGATGACGATCTTGGGAAAAGGGGATATATTAAATTTGATGGACAGCAATAAGGAAGAGATGGTGAATCAGATTGGGGACACAAATAAATCCTCTAATTTAGTTGAATTTGGGGGTGGTGTTTTGGATGTCACGGACACTAATTTGGAGGTTATTAATGAGGGGGTGAATAAGGAAGTGTCGATTGTGGAGAATGAAAAAATGGAATCGGATTGTAGGGATACAGTGTTAGTAAGCAGTGAGGCAGTGTTGTCTAAGACTCAGCTGGATCTGATGGCTATCAAAGGTAAAGGACCAACTGAAATAATGGGTGCCGAATTGCTCATGGGGGTAGCGGATATGGACGTTACTAATCCTATGGAATGTAAAACAACACCAGTTGAAACTGGTTGTGTCTCGGGCAATGATGGAGGGGATGATCTACTGAATTCTGAAAAAGATTGTGGCCCTATTTCTGTATGTGGAATTTCGGAGGGTATGGTTTTGGAGAATCTAGAGGTAAATGTGGAGGAATTGGCTAAGGAGAGTCGTGGGTGGAGGACTATTGAGAACCTAGGCAGACATGAGATGGGGAGATTAGGGACCGTTTCTGATTCAGAGGGAGTTGGTGAGCTACCACATTTTGCGAAAGAAAAAGATGGCGCCTCGGATACGGAAATATCTAAACAGAAGTTGAAACCTAGTATGAAATTACATAGTTCCACTAAGGCTCCTAGCAGGCCTGGAAGGTTTGCTAAATGTTAGACAACCTTATTTATTGGAATTGTTGAGGTATCGGTTCCTCGAAGGTACGGTTACGTGCTATGCTTAAAGTTTTAAAACCGACTGTATTAATTGTGGCGGAGCCATTTCGTCAGGATTGTAAGCTGGAACATTGGCAGGGTATGTTGAAATTTGATGCTTCTTATTCGAATGGTGACTCTGATGGGAAGTTGTGGATCTTCTGGAATAATGAGGTACACGTTAATATTATTCAGGAGTCTAATCAACATGTCACTTTTATTATTAATTCTTCCTTGCTTATTTCTGCTGTCTATGCTAAATGTAATTATATGGAGAGACGGCACCTTTGGGATGGTCTTCTATCTTTTGAGTTTTACAGAAGCCTTGGATGATTATTGGTGATTTTAACACTATTCGGCATGATGGGGAGAGAAGAGGCGGTTGTCCACGTCTGCCAAGGGCAATGGAAGAATTTTTCTCTTTTATTCAAAATGGTGGATTGATAGAAGTGCCTTTTTCTGGCAATAAATTGTCTTGGTGTAATGGTCGTGGAGGTTTGGCTCGTAGTTGGGCTCGGTTCGATAGGGCTTTGTGCAACACAAGATTTTTAGATAGCTGGTCGACAGTATCCATGAAATACTTATCTCGGAATTTGTCTGACCATGTGCCTATGTCTCTTCGATTGGAGAGCTCTAATACGAAGTACGGTCCTAGCATTTTTAGATTCCAGCAAATGTGGACAATGCATGAAGGTTTTTGGGATTTTGTTTCTAAATTATGGAGTGAGGAGGTGGGAGGAGCTGGTTTGTGGAAGCTTGCTACCAAGATGAAAAAAGTTAAAAGTGCTCTTAGAAGATGAAATCGGGAGGTGTTCGGGTGGACTACGATGCATTTAAAGCGTCTGGAGGGAATTGTTGAGCAAAAGGAAATACAATTGCAAGAATCCTACTCTCAAGATTGGAATTAGAAATGTTAGAGGCTCAAGCATAATTAAATTCTTGGTTAAAAAAAGAGGAGACGAGACTTGCACAAAAATTAAAAATACATGGATTGGGCATGGGGAGGTTAATGCTTCTTTCTTTGCAGCTTTGCAGACTAGGAAGAAGAGCATTATTAACTCTATGAAATTAGCGGATGGTCGAATGCTATCTATGCCGGAAGAGATCCACAATGAAGCGGTTATTCACTTTGATAATTTCTTGAGTCACAGGGCGTCGGCGTCAGAGTTTAATTTATCAGATATCATCCAAGCAGAGGTACGGGACTCTGAAAACTGAATTTATGTCGGAGCCCTACGGAGCAGGATATTAAAGATGCCTTGTTTGATATACCGTTTAACAGCAGCCCTGGTCGAGATGGCTTTACTTCTGGTTTTTTTTCAGCATTGTTGGGTTTTTGTTAAGGCAGACTTGGTCGAGGCAGTCCGAGATTTTTTCGCAGGTACTGTGCTTCCGCAGTATTACACTGCTTCTTTCCTTGTTTTGATTCCGAAAATGCTGGATCCTTGTTCATTTGACAAATTTAGGCCGATTAGCCTTTGCTCAGTTGTGTATAAAATATGTTCCAAGCTGATGGTGACTAGATTATCCACGGTATTGGGACGTTTGATTTCTCAAGAGCAAGGAGCTTTTTTGCCAGGCAGAAGTATATTTGAGCACATCAGTCTTACATAGGAATTGGTTCAAGACATTAATAAACCAATCTGGGGGGGTAATATTATGATGAAAATTGATATGACCAAGGCCTATGATACGATTGACTGGGAGTTTTTGATGCAAGTGCTGAAGGCGTTTGGGTTTAAGGGTGGAAGAGGCATTCGACAGGGGGATCCCTTATCCCCATATTTATTTATTTTGGTGGAGGAGGTGTTTTCGAGACTTTTGAGGAAGAAATTTAGTCTGGGAAGATTGGCTATTATTCGCAATCTAGACAGGGCCCGTTATTTCTCATTTGCTTTATGCAGATGATATGGTCATTTTTTCGACGGGTAGGAAGAAAGACGTGAAGAACATTTTAGAAGTACTCGATATCTATGCCCAATGGTCTGGTCAAGTGGTCAATGCTTCTAAATCATCTATGTTTTTCTCAAACCGTATTTCTGATTCTCGGCGTCAGGAGATGATTAGAATGTCTAGGTTTTCGATGGGGCAATTCCCTATGAGATATTTGGGGGTTCCTATTTTCCCAGGTAGGGTGAAATCTTTGTATTTTGATGACTTATTGTTTAAAATTTTAAAAAAAATAGAGGGAAGGAAGATGAGGTATCTTTCTGCTGGTGCCAAATTACTCCTGATTAAACATGTGCTCTCTAGTTTGCCGGTGCATTTACTATTAGTCTTACCGGTTCCCAAGCAAATATTTGGAAAGATAAACAGACTTTTTAGCACGTTCTTCTGGGGTTCATCGGAAGGAAGGCCTAAGAGGAAATGGGTGAGTTGGGAATCTGTTTGCAGGCCCGTGGATGAAGGAGTGGGGATCAGAAACATTATGGAGGTCTATAGCTCCCTTCAATCCAAATTTGCATGGAAATTTCTCTCGAAGGATACCTTATGGTCTCGTTTCTTTAAAGCAAAGTATGTGAAAAATCAACATATTTCTCTTGTGGACTCTTCTGAAGGATCTCGATTTTGGAAGATGCTTATTAAATCCATTCATATGGTTGTTGATAAATCTATCTAGTGTGTGAAAGAAGGGAATCTATCCTTTTGGCGGGATAAATGGATGGATACAGGGCCTATATGTCAAACTGTTCCGATTTCAGCTTTGCCTTGTTTAAAAATAAAAGATTGCATGGTTGAGCAGAGTTGGGATGTAGATTTGGTTGTTCAGCTCGTGGGTCAAGAGGTTGCTGATGAAATTTTTTCTCGGGTTGATGGCACCAAAACAGGTATGGTTCGTTTAATATGGCTTGGTAGTAGAGATGGGCGATTTTCAACAAAAAGTGCTTGGGACTGGCTTCGTATTTCGGTTCCGAAACACACATGGACGGAATGGATCTGGCACTCTGCGTTACCAAAAAAATTTTCAGTTGTGATGTGGAAAGCGATGACCAATAGCCTGAGTGTCGACGAACGTATAAGGCGTGTTGGTATTTCCTTAGCTTCTAAATGTGAATTCTGTCCTCAGGGCGGCTTTGAGGACCTGGATCACGTGCTTTACAGTGGAAAGGTCGCGGCTAAAATATGGCATTTGTGCTCTAGTTTTCTAGGTGTTCCTTATGTGGCTAATCGGTCTTGGTTGGCAACTGCTGAAGCTTGGTTTAGACGTATCAAAAAAACCACTAAGGTTGGTAAATTGATTGGGTTGGCTCCCAGTATTATTATTTGGAATCTTTGGATGTGGAGGTGTTCGGCTCGTATGGAAGGAAAAAAGGATTGCGTTAATGGTTTGTGGAGGAAGGTTAGATACTGGTTCCATTGGGTTGGTTTGAGGCTTAGGGATTCCGGCAATCTGCATCATCGTGATCAAACGATTCTTAACAAATTAAATTTGCCGGTTGGTTCTATACCGAAAAGCAAGCTCATTGCAGTATCTTGGAAGAAGCTGGAGCTGGGTTGGTTCAAATTAAACACGGATGGTAGTAGCTTGGTAAATCCGGGAGAGTCGGGTGTTGGGGGACTAATTAGAGACCATACTAGTAATCTGGTTGCTGCTTTTTCGACTTATATTGGCATTGGGTCTAATAATAAAGCTGAATTATTGGGGGTTCTCTTTGGCTTGCGAAAATGCAAGGCTATGGGTTTACATAATATTGTTGTTGAATTAGACTCTTCTCTGATTGTGAATTGGTTAGAGAAAGGTAGCTATGGGATCTGGTACTTGGAGGATTTTTGGGAGGAAATTCTTGTCCTCATTAGTAGCCTTAATATTCGAGTTAACCATGTTTTTAGAGAGGGTAATCAAGCTGCGGACTGGCTTAGTAAATTTGGTAGTGCGGGGATTATGCAGGACTATAATTCGACTAATCTTCCTAAGGATCTCAAAGGGATTTTACAGGTAGATAAATGTGGTTTACCTTGTTTTAGAATAAGATAAGTATTGGTCTTTTCTTCATAGCATAGTTCTTTGTAAATCCTGTGGAATTTGAATGTTACCACAGTATTCCTTCGCCAAAAGTGAGGATTCTTCTAATAAAGATGAGCCGGGATCACTATTGGACATGTGATCTCATCTTTTAAAAAAAAAAAAAAAAGAACAACAATTTAAACTAAAAAATCTTCATACCTCATACCAAAAACAACAATAGGAAACTCTCTTTCTCACCATTATTTTTCTAAATTTAGTGTAAAATTTACAAAAGGAAAAAAATAAGCAATCTGAATTTTTTTTTTTAAAAAAACCATATAAATTAGAACAAAAAATAAGAACAAAAAGCGAAAACAGAAGATCAGAACCATAGGAAATAAAGAAAACAAAAAAAAAAAAAACAAAAACAAAAATAAAAAACAAAAAATGCTAATATAATAGAAACAAATTATCTTTTCTCTATACTTTTCCCGGTTTCAATAGAGATTTTTTCTTTCGATCATCTTTCGTATATATAACATAAAAGAAACTACTTTTAGGGGGAAAAAAAAAACTACTCATGAACAACAAAGTAAATAAAAAATTGTAATATCTCTTACCAAAAATAACAATAGGCACCTCTCTATCTCAATTATATTCCTGAACTTAATGTAAAATTTACAAAATAAATAATAATCAATTTGAATCGATAATAGTATATAAATTGAAATTGAAATTGAAACTAAGGACTAAAACTGGAAAGGGAAGAACATAACCACATAAAGTAAAGATCAAAAACGGAAAATGGAAAATACTAATACAATAGAAAAGAGCTGTCTCTTTTTCTGTATACTTTTTTCGGTTCCAATGAAACCTTGAAATCCAATGTTGTATGTCTGTCAATTAAGCATGTAAACAATGTACATTACGCACAAAGAAAACAAAAAACTACTCAATGAACAACGTAAACTAAAATATCACCATACCTCGTACCGAAAACAACTATAGGAAACTCTCTCTCTCACAATCATTTTCTTGAATTCAATGTAAAATTTATAAAAGAAAAAATAAGCAATTTGAGTTAAAAAAATAATATATAAATTAGAATAGAAAATGAGGACAAAAAACGATAAACAGAAGAACATAACCATGAGAAATAAAAAAAAAAATCGAAAATGAAAAATACTAATATAAAAAATAAAAAATAAAACCAAAAGAAAAAACCAAGAAAAAAATAAAGAATATCTTTTTTCTCAAACCAAGAAAAAAAAAAGAATTTTTTTTTATACTTTTTTCCGCTTCCAATAAAATGCAAAGGTATAGGAAGAAATCATGTTAAATAGAGATTTTTTCTTTTGACCATCCTTTGAGTAACATAACATAAGGAGCTGACATAACTATATATAATAATTTTTACATTAAAAGTGATATACAACAAAAGAATGGCTATCAAAAAGAGCCATATACAGCTTCGCCAAAATAATCAACCTGTTTATATATACAACATAATGATGTACAACAAAACTAGACTATACATGAGTCTAAACAGCATACCAATAAACGTACATCGCCCTCAGTCACAATAACCTAAATATGCAGCCATTGGATCATCATCCAGATCCATAGTACCTGCATCAACAACATCATCTGAGGCAATCATGGAGTTAACCACATTTGTCCATACGGATATATGAGTCCACGGTCTCAGCGTTATAAGAAATCACTAAGTTTTTACATTAAGCCAATCTTTTTCTTTCTACTTAGTTTACAATAACAGCAACCTTTAATTTACAAAACATCTTACATTAAAAACATGGCGTAGCTGATGAAGTAAACACCGTAGTTATGAAATCATTTGAAATGTAATACATAGCTGTGAATGTATACATGTATTCCGAGTTGATCGGTCACACATGCATATAAACGCATCTATACATAATTTTTACACATGTATTAGCTATACAAATACACATGTATTCCGTTCAACTTTGTCACGTTCTACACACATATTGTATAACCAAGACATACTCATGAAATCATCATATGCAAACCAGCTGTAGACATATACATATGTGCTGTTCCATTCAACCTCATATGCATACCAATACATCTAGCATGAAATCTCATAAAACATAATATATATACATATCATTAAAACATAACCGTGCAATGCATGCTTTGACATTCATCATCTCATTCATTCATTCATTCATTCATTCTCAACATTCTGAGACTTGTCCCGATGGCTTTTTTATGGATCCATCGCATTACATACATAACTTTCGAGAACTTGTCCTCCATTCATACATTTACATCCTTCCAGCACCGAAGGCTTGCCCTCTGAGAATTGTCTCGAACTGATGCTGGGGATTTCGAGGGCTTACTCTCCATTCATACATTTACATCTTTTCAGCACCGAGGGCTAGTCCTCCGAGAATTATCTCGAACTGATGCTGGGAACTTGTCCCACTCATTTAATCTCTTATGCATTTATTCTCACATATATCGATGCTCATGCTCATGCTATATAAAACATCTCATTTTCTTTCTTTCATAATCATGCTTCATTTAACATCCTTTCATAAATCATATTTCATCAAACACTTTGTAATATAATTCAAAGTATCAAGATATTATCATATAAACATTAACATAACATATTATTGGCTCGAACTCAATATTATCTTTGAAAGCATAAAAAAATAGTATATTTTCTCAGTGAGTAATTATACTCACCTCTCGTAGTCTGCTTAGAAATTCCTCTTGTCTTTTATAAAACTCACTGCAATTAATTGCACCCACGTGCGACAGTATATTAGTCTAAAAATTATTTTTAAAATCACTATCTAGACCATTAATTATTTTCCTTATACTCTGTCTAAAAATGGACAGCATAACAACATATACCTAAAATATTATAATGTCACTCGGACATTATAACGCGACAAATTAAATTTTAATAACTAGAATTGACATAAACTAGGAATAAAAGAATTATACCTAGCACTCTCAAATAAAGCTCCAAAGCTTTGAGCTATTCTCCTCCTTCCTATAACCACTAAGACTGCACGTACACAAGAGGGAAGAGGCTAAGAGCAGTATATTTTTCTGTTTCTTTTGTTTTCTTATGTGAGCCAAACAGTGCTTCATGGACGGTTTCTACATATGTAGGCAAGGCTGAGGCAATTTGCGGTTTCCAATTTTTTTTTACTGCGCATACTCCTGGCCTTACACGTTACCCAGCACCTCCACTCAAAACTTACAGCACACACTCACGCATAGCAGTCCACGATAGTATGTATATATCTCCTTACCTCTAAATCTGGACAGCACATAGGCTGGAATGGTGGGATAGCTCTCAAGCTTACACATTATCACACACACACCTCTCTTTTCCTTAAATCAGGACAGCACACACACATGCAGTAAAAGAATTACAGCAGCCAACTCATGAAGTTTCCAGAAAACAACATCTTTTTCCCTTAAATTTTCTTTACGTGGACGCCCCTCAAGCTCTTCTTTTTTTTTTTTTTTTCTCTTTGCTGTACTTGGACAGCAACAATACAAAGTATATATATTTCCATTCATGCTCTAGCATTCACGTGAATGCTAGAGTTATATTAAAATATTATATATATACATATATATATATATAACTTTTGAAAGCTTTCAAACATTCTTATTTCACTTTGAGCCTAATTTAAATTAATCACTACCCATTTTAAACTAAGAATATATGATTAAACATCAAATATATTTGACCTATCTTAATGTCACAATTTACACCAAAGTGTTCTTAGTCGCCTAATTAAATCCTTGGGTATTATATGGGAGTATCTTCGGACACACCCTTGCCGGTCTATAGGGGAGTCTTCACCAAGATGCTAAAACCCCTTTTGGCATAAGACTATGGGACATGTTAGCTTCTAGGCGCGTCCTAGGTCATGTGATTGATTAACATAGATGTACTAATTTGTTTTTTGGATATCTATTCAACTATTCATCTTTATATTAATTTGAGTTTTATTACTCAAATTCTCTATGCATTTAATGGTTTGTTCATTTTTCATAAAAAAGGTTAGACTCAAAACTTCATCTAAGCCTGGTTTGTAATTTAATAGGATTATATAGGGTTATGGGTTTTTAGTTTTTTACTTGAGCACTTTGTTGTAATAGGTTTTTGTCACTGAGTCGCTATTCATTTGTTGTTTGAAGTATGGAGCAGGTAATTGAAAAACGACAAAGTCTGCATTCAAAGAATCTCGACAAAATGGACCAACCATCTTTGGAGCTGCAGGTTAGATATATACTTTTTAGCGGGTGAATAATGTCCCTTTTGATGTTAGCTAGGATGGAATGGCCATGCATATTAGAAAACATATTTATAATGTTGATGGATTTACCACGAAAGATCCCAAGTTTCTATAATTTAATCTTTACTTTCTTTTTATGATGTTTATAAAAAGAAAAAAGAAAATAAAAGTTATTTAATACAAAGTAATTCTGAAACTTGTGACACTCTGAGCATTCACAGCAGCTTGCCAATTTTTCCTAAATTTTTTAAACAAAACTACTTTTTGCTTTCGTATCCAAATAGGCCCCACAATAGCTTTTCTTATTTTTCCTCTTTACTATTAAAATATTGTTTCTTTACAAAATACAAGTTCTCTACTTACTCTCACTTTTTATACAAAATATCAACATAGTCCCTAATGAAAGGCAAAAAGAGAAAAGAGGAGAGAGGAGAAAGAAATATTTGGGTTAAAATAATAAATACGAAATCTATAGGGAAGCTAAAGAGCTTCCTTATACATTGGGTAGCATTGTAGCATACCCAATGTTTAGAAAACTTATAGGGAAGTTGCTACAAGTGGTTTTTTGTGAATTTTTTGAGATTTTTCATATATTTAGGAAAGGGAAGCAACTATAGGATAGCTATTGTGAATGCTCTCATGAAACTTAATCCCACATTGAGTGTGTGGATTATAAAGGTGTTACATAGATGTGAAGTTTCATATTGGTTCTTTAATATGTGAGATTACACATTATGTGATTTCAAGCTGCTCAAATTGTAACTTTGTTTAGTTCTTTTAGATCAATAACACAGATATGGCCAGCACTTTTCATAAGTCATGACAAATAGTATTAGAGCCAATTTAGTAATATTAGAAAAATAGAGAATAATTCTTATTCACTTGTTTAGGATGCGTTTGGGATTGCGATTTCGTAGACAAAAAATGCAATTTTAAACCAAATCGCAAAAAATGGATCATTTGGAAAAAAAAAAAAATTAAGATTTGAAAACTCAGATTTTCTGCGTTTTCAAATTGCAAATGATGGGGTGCTTTTTCAAAAACGCAGAATTTTAAAGGCTAAACTGCGATTTTTAAAGCCAAACTGCGATTTTGCCAATCGCTTAACTGCGTTTTAAAAAATCACGTTTTCAAATCGCACTTTTTGAAATCACAATCTCAAACGGACCCTTAATCTCATATGGCTACATATGTTAAATAGAAAAGACCTAGAACTTAATATGGAAAGCAATAATGTGATATTACAATGTAATCAAATCAACATAGAAACAAAATAATAATAAGCATAAATCAATGAGGATCTCGCCTATCAAATCTCCAACACTCCCCATCAAGATGGGGCATAGATGTATTGCATGCTTAGCTTGCATAAGAGTGAATGAAGAACGCCACCTACTACTCCCTTTGTCAAGATATCTGCAAGTTATTCTCTATTTTTACATATGGAGTGCAAATGATACCTTCTCGGAGTTTTTCTTTAATGAAGCGTCGATCAATTTCAACATGCTTGATTCGGTCATGTTGAACTGGATTATGAGCAATACTGATTGTTGCGTTATTGTCACAATACAATCACATAAAGTCTTTGAAGTCAAACGCAAACTCTTTCAAGAGTATTTTCAACCATAATATTTCACACTCTATGAACCATGGCAAAGAAGGACAAAGGAACACGTAATTAAAGCAAAGATGATCAAAGAATTGAAGAGGAGAGGTGCCATACCTGATTTGAGCAAGGAGAGACACAGACCTTGAACGGAGGTGAGCGTGAGAGAAGAAAAGAGACATAGAGAAAAGAGTGAGGGATTTTTTTTTTTTTTGAAAAACTTTGTTTTAAGAACAAAAACCGTGTTTGGTGTGCTCCGGTCGAACGAGTAAGTGAATCCGTTCAACTGGAATACCCCAAAATTTTTTTTTTCCCCCTAAGTAAGTTCCCAAAAAAAACATAAAGTAAGGAAGGAAAATATCAGCAATGTCCCATGAGTAACAATGAACATCAAAAAATATCAAAGGCTTATGGTGTCCAAAATATGCATGAAATTCAAAGGATGAATGGAATAATATAGACTGTGACAAAAGCAAAGAGATATGTAATACTTTATTCATGCTCATATGTTGTGTGTGGAGACTTCAAAGGATGACAAGAGTGAACCAAACCAAGTGTGGAGACAAACAAGTCTTATGAGGAAGAATGATCAGCAATCAGCACATCAAATCAAAAGTCAAACTTTATTTATAAGTGTTAGGGCCTAGTTACCCTTATCCAATATACTCCCCCTGAGTTTTAGCACAATCTTAAACAAAGTCCGTTAGTAGCTGTCTATTTTCACAATGATTTGGTCACTAACTGTTTCTATAGGGACAAGTTTAAGCAAAGTATAGATACTGAACTTTTGTTCGGATATTCTTTGAAAATGTGTATTTTTACAACAATGGAGCTTTATCACAACAAAGAGGATTACAGGAGTTTTTAGATCTAGGTTCAACTATCAAATGGTCAATTTAACTGAAAAGTCAACCAATCATTCCTCACAAGATATCTGATTCACCACAAAACAAGTCAGCCTGTCTTAACACACAAGAAGAATGAAAAGTGTATGAGAATTGAGCATGAATGAAATATACCACAAAGCTCTTGCATGAGTAAAGCAATATTGGTCCATTAAAGAAATAATCATCCCATGTATAGTAAGCACACCATAAGAGAAAAATGATGAATGGAAGTTCAAAGCGCACTTATGAGATATTGAACCAAGATTTTCAAAGAGTACTAGAGATTTTTGCAGGAATCTACACTTAGAGAAAAGAAAGAAGAAAAAAAAAATAAAGAAAAATGCAATGCAAAAAACACTACATGCTCTAGGATAGAAGAATATACATGAACAAGGAGCGTAGGCATGCCATGTGACCACCTAACTCTAAGTGAGTCCACTACCACTCCCCCTCAATGGGTGAATGGTTTCAACCTTCCTAACCCAAACCTTCTTAACACTATGTGCAGATTTGTGACCCTTGTCCAACTCATCAAACCTAGACAAAACCACCCTCATTATATTGCACAGCCCTTCATAACTATTCCTATGATAGAAATTATCATTTTTATACTCACAGAGTTTCAACTTAAAGTAGTTGGGTCAGATATGACCAACTTTGCTACAATGATGACAAGTAGGGATGAATGTTGGCTTGGATTTCTTTCTTGAAGGCATTTTGAGCTCAGCCTTGACATTGTTGATTAAAGAGACATTATTGCCAATTTTAGAGCATTTTTTTTTTTTTCAGTTGTTACTGCATTCAGGTTAGGCTTGACAAACATAATCTTAGAAGATGAAACGTTAGGGGAAGATGAAGCATATTTGTCAAAACCCAAGCCAATTTATCAGAAGACAATTTCTGTTCATTTAATATTTTGTCAAGCTTATCACTAGAGAATTTTTTTAAATGAGTTTTGGATTCACACAATTCCTTCTCTAGTGCCTTAATCTTGACAATTAACAGAGCCTTTTCAGACTTAAGAGTATTGCAAAAAGCATTGGAATCAGTCAAATCTTCAATAAACTTTTCTTTTTCAAAAACAAGTTCTTCTAGATTTTTCAAAGTCCGTTTGTTAGATTTCTGCAACTTAGAAAATTCTTTGAAAAGTTCATTGAACATATCCTGCAAACCGTCTTCACCTTCATCATTAGAAAAATCTTTTACATCTGCAGTAATATAATGATCAGTATCAGAAGAACTATTATGAGAAGAAGTAAAAGCTAAGCAATTTACCACATCTTCAAGAGTCTCTTTAGTATCATCTTTGTCAGATTAATCACTTTGGGTAGTGCTAACAACTTTACCCTTGGATCTTTTCAGATTTTCCACAATCTGCACGAATATGGCTGATTCCTTTGCGTTCATGACATTTCACACCATTTGTGATGTTGTCTTTCTTACCTGGCTCAACTCTCCCTTGATTTACTCCTTTGGAATCATTCTTGAATTTTTCATGAAATTTATTATTCTGATTTCTGAAGTTTCCATTCTTGGGTTTGAAAAATTTCCTCATTCTTCTTGCGATCATAGCCGGGTCTTCATCGTCCGTTGATTCGTCATCAGAGCAGTCATCAACGTTATTGACAATCTTGAGAGCAATCCCTTTGCTCTTCTTAGTTTGAAAATGATTGAGCTCGTGGGTTTGAAGGGATCCGACCAGCTCTTCAACTCTTAATTCTTTAATGTTCCTACTTTCCTCAATGGCTGTAACCTTGGATCTGAATCTCTTAGGAAGAGATCTCAAAATCTTCTTGACAATCTCCTCATCTGAAACTTCCTTTCCAAGACCAATCATAGAGTTTCGAATAACATTTAGTTTTTAGCATAAAATTTATCAAATATTTCTTCTTCTTGCATCCTTATCACTTCATATTTTGAAATAAATATTCGAAGTTTTGAAAATTTTACAGTTTCAATTCCTTCATGAGTAACTTCCTAAATTCTCCAGGCTTCCTTGGCAAGGTCACAAACCGAAATACGAATAAACTCGTCTTCTGCTATAACTCCCAAGAAAAGTGTGTTTAAGGTTCTATCATTACGAATGCAAGTAGCCTTATCATCCCTAGACCATGAGATCATTGGTTCCTCCAGACGTGTTCATCCAGATTCAACAACTTCCCATACGTCTATGAATTTAAGGTATTCTCTCATACGTATTTTTCAAATAGCATGGATACTACCATCAAAATTAGGAACTGTATTAGGATTAGACATTAAAACGGAGTATAGGATTACACTCAGGAATTTAATCTAGACAGAATGAACCCGCTCTGATACCAATTGAAAAATAATAACCAACTCTAAATAACATCTAAAAGAGGGGTTGAATAGGTGTTTACGAAATAAACGCGGAATTTAAAAAATGTGTAACCACACAAAATATTATAAAAACGATAAAGCACATGAGACAAATATTTTTGTTAAAAAGTGAAAGCTTTTTGAAGAACTCTTTAAAAGTAAAACTACTTTGGGGAAGCCAAACCTAGGAAATCAGTGCGCACTATAGAAGAACGAGAAATTACAAGGTTTTTATACTTACAAAACCTTTGTGAAAGACACTTTTGTACTAGACAAGTGATCCGCTTGTCCGCTACCGCAGTACTCCCAGAATCTCTGGAAAGCTCTTCTAATGATCTCCTTTACCGGAACTTCGATAGGCTTCAAGTGTCATAAACAAGGATTGTATAAACTCTAAGAGGAACAATATGATTGTTCTAACAAGCCTAAACCCCTTGTAGCACAAATAAAATAGCCTCTAAATCCCATACATGAAACGTTTGAGAAGACTACATTATATAGAGAATGAAAACTCGGTCTTCAAGTAACCAAAAACGGATTCTAGAATTTTCAGGATTTCTGATCCGATCGAACGGCTAGGTTAAAAACTGAAATCAAGATTACTCCATGCAGTGCGTTCAATCGGCTCTTGGAACGAGTAATGGAACGAGGCTCTCTTAGTAGCCTTAAATAGACCCAGTCGAACGGTAGATGGAACGGAGCATTCTGGAACTCTAAAGAAGCTAGCCGGTCAAACACCCTTTGGAATAGGTTTCACTATGCTTATTCAAGGATCATCAGGTTGAACGGAGAAGATCTCGTTCGAGCGAAACAGAGTAAATCCAAATTATATGTAGAATTCAAACTACATTTTGTCTAAAAAATCCTTATTACAAAAATCACTTAGGGACACCGAATTAGTCAATTCAAAAACTAACACTTTGAGTGTTTCTTTATGAAAACTGATGAAATATACACATAAGTTGCGGCCTTAGCGGTCCTAAGTGAGTTTATATAAAAAACTAAGTCCAAACCCTACTTGGAAAGCAAAATAAAATGAAATTACCAAGTCGCGTTCAAACGGACAAAAGTCTCTTTCGAGCATAACCTTGCCTAGCTCCTAGCCCTATCTACTCTCTTTTCCACCAAATCCGTATAGTTTGACTTCTTAAGCGTCTGACTATAATGAGATAAACATAATGCCAATGTACCTGATAGGGAGGGAAAGCCCAAAATATCCAATAATTGATCCTTAATAGTATCAATCATACAACAAGTAAGCTCGGATATATCTTTAAACGGATAGAAATTAGTTACAAAATGGTTTGTAACTAATTCTTACAAATCAATCTAATAAAATGACATGTGTCTTTTAGCATTTAAGAAATACATGTTTTTTTAATGGCATATGTTTTTCAAATGTTTTTTTATATGATTAATAAGAAAACATATGTTTTTTCCATGCTTTAGTAACATATGTCACTTTATTAGATTGGTTTGTAAAAATTAGCTAAAAACTACTTTATAGATAATTTTTGTCCTCTTTAAACCAGGCAAGGCACTCCTTTATTAGGGAATCTTCCCTATATAGAAGATAATTAAGTCATCCGCATAGCATATATGAGCGTGATACTTCCAAAAAAAAGTGGCTTCCCTTCATTTTCTGATCACAATCCCTTCCATAACATAGGTTGTCGGCCCACATCTACTCAATCTGGCCGGTTAGTCTAAATGTAACTACAAACACATTATCCACAGCATAATACTCTCCTCTTTCGAGATTTTATATTAAGATTAACAATGGAAACCTTAAAGGTCTCTTCAAATAGTTGATTCATACCTCTAAACTTATGGGTTTACATTATTTACAATGTTTTTCAGTCTTATTTCCTTAATTTGTACATATATGTTAATGCAGTCATAAGGAAATTAACATGATTCAGGATTGTTTATTAATTAAACCATTATCTGAAATCTTCATGAAACTTTTTGAAACTTGTATATAAAAGAAAATCATACATTAACAATAAAATATTGATTCTTTTTATTTTTTATTTTTTAAGAAAGCAATAAAAAAAATTCTGAAAAAAAATATTTAAATAAAATAAAGAGTAGAATAGAGAATCTGTTGGAGTGTGTAAAGCTAGATGCGTTTTTTGGAACAACTTCGAGAACAAACTACTTGTAGTGATTTCAGAGTGATGACCCTTACATTTACGACATCCTTAAATATTTGTAATGGAAGGCAGGAAATGCCTATATAATTTAGCAACTTTTGCCTATCATATACTAAAAATCTTCATGAATGGCTACTCGTTGTGCCCTTTTAGATTGACAACAGTACCTACACCTTGTTGAGCAATGAAACCGTGGAGAAGACTCATGGACTGAGGTATTGTAATGACATTGCTATATCAAGTTGTTACATTAATCACATGCACATTCCACACTGAATTAATGTTAAAATGATTACACCTAACAGGCAGATGATGGGAGAAGAACTCGAAAGATTGAATATAGAAGAACTACACAAACTAGAGGAACTTCTCGAAGTAAGCTTGAGGCGCGTTTTGAATGAAAAGGTGTGTCTCTCTTTGTTGTCTCTGTTTGCTGGCATTATGATGGAGCGATGAAATTTCTGTACTTGTCTCTTAACATAAGAAGCTTTAACGTGTTTCAGGATGAAAGATTTCTAGAAGAGATCAGTGCCCTTAAGCGGAAGGTTATGCCAAACTTTAAATTTTTTAAGACATGTCATGCAATTATTATAATTTCGAAAAATATAGAATGTAAAACATCTTCATGCTTTCTTAGGTGATTTCGTGAATTCGAAGGAGTGCACAATTACTTAATTTTAGAGCGAAGTATTTGATAACTAGAAATGAATACCTTGATGCGAAGTTCATAAAAATCGTGGAGACAATTTTGGGATTCTAAGAAATTTGTCTTCGTTTTGCCAAGGTCGTCTTTGTATGTGCAGAGGCTTGCTCAAGCATTGGGAAAGGACTGTCACAAAGCTAACAACCACCATAGAACCTTTAGTGAAACCATTTTGGCCATAAAACCCAGCACCACGTGCAATATTTTATCCTATGACTCAATATAAAAAATATGATTTGATGTTTATTCTATCACCCTTCTCAATTCACTTGATTGTTACCTAAAATGCACCGCTTCCTGCGTTTTTTTCTTTTTCAAAAAAAAAAAAAAAAAAAAAATTCTTCTCCAGCTTAAGTTTTGAATTTTGTTGATTTTATCATCTTTTTCATTTTTTATTTCCTCATGTATTCTTAGGACTTGAGCTTCACAATTAAAGTTTTGTCTTTATGTTCTGTACTTTTACCTTGTACAGCCGTAGCACTAAAATTCTACATGTTCCTTTTCCCATATTTGCATGTGGGTGTATTTTTCATACAGATGGCATATTGCTGTTAATGCAAATTACTTGTGACTTGAGCAACTTTAATATTGGGAGAAAGACACGAAAACTTTTAATTTCAAAATGGATGTGGCAGTTGTAGAAAAGTTGGGCGTCAGACATGCATGAGTGTGGAAGTAGTATAAAACTTTTAATTATAGAAATTTCACATTCTTGGCACCATGGTAGGTTGTAATTTACAGAATATACTTCTAGCACTTATCAAATCTTCGTCTTGACCATTGTTAATATGAATCAAACTAAATCGCACTTTATTGGATTTTATTTTAGCATTAAATTGATAGATTCTTTAAGAAACCATTTAGTATACATTCTCTGCAAGTAGCTTCAATGGATAAATGTACATATTCATCATATCCTATTTTACATGCAAGTTTGATTCAAAAATAAGAATTTTCAGTTTCATACAAGCATCATTGATTCGATGATATATGGATTCAGCTGGCTTGGGTATTTTGTTTGTCAAATGGTTTTGTTATAATTTATTTTTTGTGAGCAGTTTCAAAGGCATAGAATGCTGCTCATTAATTGCTTTTGACCTACGTACATGACAACGATATTAGTTTCCAAAATGTATGAAGTTGTTAAAGTATTTATTAAATGATTAAATTTACCGTTTTCTATCAGTTTAATCTTTTAAGACAAGTGATAATTTAACATAATATCATAACCTCGAATCTTACCTCTGTTATTTGCATACCATTTTAATTAAATATTTCAGGTATTGAGCATAACCTATTAAAAGAGAGTTTCTCACGCGTTAAAATCTTCCTATGAGCTTAAACTTTTTGGACAAGTGATGATTTAACAAAAGTAACATCTAGAATTTGGTTGCTGCTTTGCCCTGATTGCATTATATTTCCACCATGCTTGCAGTTCCATTTACCTTTATTTACAATAACTCATTTGGGAAAAAGAGGAATTTGAGGTTATTTTCTAAAAGAAGCAGAAATATTTCAAGCTTGTTCCAAGACATTGTTTTGCAAGTTCAACTCAGTGTGTTCTCTATATGGCTTTTCTCTTTCACTCGCTAACAGAAACATTTTTATGTCCTGGGGTATTTCTAAAAATGTTTTACTCTTTGCGTTTCTATATATGTTGTTGGTTTTGTTCTGATCTTGTGATGTGTTGTAGGTGCCTGAGGTTGGCCCTACCTTTGTTTTTTATGAGGTTGTAAGTTGTGTTAGTTGCTGTCCCTTTAAATGCAGGGCGCCCAACTGATGGAGGATAACCAGCGACTAAAACAGGTATCTGGTCGTGAATTTCTTTCTTTTTCTTTGTTTCCCTACAGCTTTCTGATCAATTGATGGAAAATGTATCTTTCAGCGGGTGGAGAATCAGTTTAACATTACAACACATGTAATTGAACAAGGTCAGTCATCTGTGTCAGCTGATCTTCCTCAAGACCAAGACCATGACAACGACGACACTTCTCTCAAGTTGGGGTAAGTTTGCAACATTACAACACTAATTTTGTTTTTCTGCTTTTTTGGTTGTAATACGTAGTTAGAATATTAAGAATTCAATCCAGGGATACCTTTAAAAAAAACAAAAAAAAAAAATTTAGGGACCTGATATAATTTACCTATACACAAATAGTTTTAACATTTGGGCTTATATTATCTAGAAACATAAGAATAATATGAAATTAGTGGTTGCAGTGGTCACTGGGTGATGTTTATTAAAAAATTGATTAAATAATTAAATTTACTCTCTTTTTGTTGGCTTATACTTTCAGGACAAGTGGTGATTTAACATTATTAATTGTGTCAACCCATCAATAGCTTTGGTCGGTGTCAAAATGCCGGCCAAGACATAGCATGGTGTGGGAGGGATACTATTTACCTTAATTGGTATATCTTTCAATGTCTTGCAGGTTACCTTTCCCTATCTGATTTTGAAAGATAAAGAAGGTCAAGTGTACATGCGACGCATTTTCTCAATTGAAAAACAAGAATGTCTGAATAAACCCAGCTCACTGTTGTAGAAAAATTCTTGCAAGACCAATTTGTTTCAGCAAGTTGATCAGCTGTAGATGCTTAATTATGTTGCGAATAATCTGTTAGAATATATGATAAAGATAAAAATTCTTTATGATAAATGTTGATTTGTTTATCCTAAATTAAGGAATTTGTTACCCTAAGTTATGGGATTGGATTACATTTGAAATTATTCAAATCATTTGTAAAACTCTATAAATAGAGTTCAAATCAAATAATAAGAGTAAAATGTAGCCCTCAAGAAAATCCTTCAGAATCAAGGGCTAATTTGTTTCAATGGAAAATGAAGTCATGAAAAAACAAAAGGGTTAAAGGTGTGTGTTTAACAATGTATATGAAATTGAGACGGATTTCGGGAGATGCTAATGGCGATATGCATAAAATGAGCAGGATAAATGACATAGTGAAAGCGATAGATGTTAAAGAAAAATTGTATTCTCAATATATAAAATTAATACACGTTGATAAGAAAACTGATAATTTAATTGATGGCAAAAATTGATTATTCTAGTACAACTTATTTAAATTTATAATGAAACCTTAAAGCTACAAAATTGTAAAATCTTCTAATAATGGAAATAGAACAAAATAAGCAAAATATAATAATTATAAAAATACTATGTGCCAAAGGAAGTCCAAATTTATGAAATACGTGATGGTTACGTCAATCTAAACATTTAAATATTATAAAAGAAATTAAGAGAATTGTTAAGAGTAATCATATTGGACATTTTCATAATCAATTAGTTAAATATTTATTTCTTAGACGACATCTAACAGTTGTAACCGGAAGACACAATCTTATAACCCCGGTAAACGCCATGTTCACCTCCCACTGCATTGGCTCCGAAACCTCTAGCCTTCTTCGACATGAATCACTTTTTTGAACAAATCTTTTCCACTTAACAAACTCAAACTAAGGTGCTTGCATGCTTTTCTGTGGTTTGAAAGGCTATGAATAAACAGGAAGAATGTTTAGGCTCAACAACAATATGAAATCTTTCCAAAAACACTCAAGAAATTGCCTCTATGCCTTATGAAAGTTGTGACTTGTGATCTTTATATAGAGAGGAGAAAAGTAGGGTTTTTAGGTCAAATTCGGTTAAAATAAAAACATTGGCAATTGATATTGGTTGATTGTGGTTCAAGCTTGGTTGACCGAATATTAGGGTTTCTAAATTAAAATCACCATAAGGCACCTCAGTCGATTGAGCTTTGCCCAAGAGATGAACCATAGTCCTTGGCTTTTAGTATGGGATACTGATGCATCATTTTGATTGACTAAGCTTCAACCGAGGGATCTACCGAGCCTCTTTGGAATTTGTATGGACTATGCTACATCATCTTGGTCGACCAAGCTTCTATTGAGGCTTTGATTGAGCTTTTCGAGACTTCAATTTGCAATGATTCTTCAACCGCAATTCGATCTGACTCACTCAACCCTAAGCTTAAGGATTACAATATTGAACAAATTTTCAGCACACACAAATAAATAAATAAATAAATAACAACAATAGAAAACTGTTTGTCATTTTTATTTTCAAAAACACTTTTTGAAGAAACAAAAAAAAAAAGAAAAAAAAAATCCAGAGAAGTCTATATATTTTTTAGAAGGAAATTAAAACAAGTACTATTTTGAAAAATAGTAATTGATTTTTTTTTTAATTTTTTTGGATTGTTTGTTAGATGAATAAAAGAACTACAGTAGTAAAACACTATAAAATAAAAAAGTTAGAGAAACCAAATCAAATATCAATAAAATAACACAATCAATGTACATAGTAATCTATTTCAATGCCTCTGAAAGGATTCTTAAGATGAAAGGAGAATGTGATTCGAAGTTGGTTGAAGTAAACGGCTCTATTGGAAGAGAGTAGGAGAAACAGAGATAAAGATCTATCAAATCTTCTCAAAGAAACAAAGGAGGGTGGTGGGGCGTTATGTGTGTTGTAGCGGTGCATGGCATATATGCACTTTATGAAAGGACGTCAATAGAATGAGAGGTAAATAGAGATGGTGAACGAGAGGCAAGTTAGCTTGTGTGGACGGAGAGGTTGCTGTACATCTAAGATCAAAATCCTATTTTTTTTTTTTTTAAAAAAAAAAAAGAAAAAAAAAAAAAGGGAAAAGAGAGAAGGGTACCAAAAGAGGCAAAATATATATATATATATATATATATATATATATATATATATATATATATATATATATATATATTATATATTTATAAAAGGGTGCTGAGAAGAGATGCACAGGGCGGAGAACATTAATGTTTTTGCATGAGATTTATTTATTTAAAGAGCTGAGAGAGACCAAGGATAAGTGCTTTTTGGAAGGCACATAGAAGATGGTCAGTTCATAATGAATTGTCATTTTCAGTTCTTGACAACTATTAATTGTTTTAATTCTCTAAGATTCACGAACCCCGTTTCGCGGGTTGACCTTGGTCAATGCGTAATTAATAAATAATTTGTTGAAGGAACACTTAAAATAGTCCAAACGGAGAGCTCATTTGAGCATGAAAGCTGGCTGAAGGACCATGTCCCAAACTTTGGCAATCTATCCAGAAAATAATAAATCCAAAAATATCACAAAAATTAAACAAAACAAATTTTTAGAATGAAACATAACCCTATATATATATTTTATTTTAAAATGTTATTTTACATTTTTAAGTAACATTTTTTTTAATTTTTATTTATTTAATATATTTATATTCATTTGTTTTTTTTTGTTATTTTTTTTTTAAAAAAAATACGAAAAGAATATTATTGACAAGACTTAATAACATTTTTGATATATATATATTTTTTTTTGTCTTAAATAATTGTCTACTCATAAAAAAGAATAGTATAAATAAATAGGTGAAAAGTATTTATTATTTTTCATAAAAAAAAATTGTGATTTGACGACATAGTAATTAACTCCTAAATCCTCGACACGCGTGTAAGAGGGTACAAAGATGTCATGATTTCCGTCCAGTGATCCGGCGTGGCTATTTGTACGGAAAGTAAACCTCTGATAAACCCATAATTAAAAATCCTTCACTTCCTCGCCTAGGAAAATGTAAAAGAACACAATAATATATCTAAATTCTAATCCAAAGATTACCCCTTTAATTCCCTTTACTTTTTTTCGCCAACTAGCTCGAAATTTCAGACAACCCCTCTTCTTGGCCACAAGATCGAGGAAAAAAGTTTTCGACTTTGTTCAGTCTGTTTCATTTTCTCTCTCAATGGGCTTGGAAATTTGCTTGTGTAAATTAGGGTTCGTTTCTGCAAAACCCATCTTTCTTTTCGTCTTTTATTCTTAGTATCACTGGAAGACTTGAAGAACATATGCTCTAAATTAATTGATTTTCGTGTGAAGGGTAGCTTGAATTTTATCTTCTTTTTTTTTTTTGTAATTATTTTTTTTTTCGGTAGAGCAAATGCAGTTTGATTGTTTAATTTTTAGAAGATGTATCTTTCTTCTTCCCTTTCTTCTTCTCTCTGTGAAAGCACTAGTCTAGTCTCACACTTTGATTTATGATTTTCTTTTTGATTTTTCTCAGATTGAACTTCTGTAAAAGATCCTCTTTGGTGTAAGTATAGTTTTGATTTCTCCTCTCTCTAAATTTTCTATGTAAAGAGACTTTCTCATTCTAGAAAACTACTTCGCGCTGATAATTATTTGTTTGGTTTGATGTAAGGGTAGAAAATGCAGATCAAGAAGATCAACAACAAGATGGCAAGGCAGGTGTCTTTCTATAAGTGGAGGGGGGGCTGCTTAGGAAGTCTTTTCTGCTACAGTACTGCTCTCAGTGCGCCAGCTCAAGGTTTCTCTCTCATGCATCGTTCCATTTATAGCAAAGTATGTCATTGTCTATACCTTCAAATCGTTTTCATTACGCTTGGCAAAAGTTAAGGTTATTACTATTTATCATTTTTTCTAAACCCAAAAAAAACATTCTCACTTTTTATATCACATCAACCACTTTTTAAGAACTTTTTTATTACTATTAAAATAAAAAATTCACTAAAAAACAAAAATTTTCATTTTTCCATACAAAAAATTTACAACATTCTCCCTACTTTATATCACATCAAAAGTCAACAACCCACTTATCCCAACCCATAACCTTTGCCAAACACACCCTAGTTCATTCTCCAATGGTTGGTATCATTTCTAGAGAGAGAGAGAGAGAGAGATGATGATGAGATAGGCAGCTACTCAAAATAAAGATTCGATTAAGCACCAAGACTGAACAAACTAGACGAATGACTGAAAAAATTTACTATGATGTATCACATGAAAAGAAAAAGTGGTACAGAATCTTATGGGTTCTGCAAAACACAAACAATTCTCATTAGAAGAGAGAGAGAGAGAGACGTTAATATCACCTTGATGGGTTAATGTCTGTTGCTGCTACTTATTTTGTAGTGCCTAGCTATAAGCGGGTTATTGTATGATCTTGTGATATTGCTAACTATGGTCTATTAGCGTTAAAGTATTGATTCAATTATTAAATTTGTGTTGTCTTATAAGTTTAAGCTTTTAGAATAAGTGGTGATTTAATTCGAACATTGACATTAACCTTCCAATTTCAATTCAATATTTCACGTGTTGAGTCTCACCTATTAAAAAAAGAATTCGAACCTACATACAAGTGAGGGGAGCGATAAAGTACTGATTAAATGACTAAATTTATCTCTTCCTATAAACTTAAGCTTTTAGGACAAGTAGTGCTTTAACAACTTATAGTTAATTTTTTTATTTAATTTTTTCTGATGTTTTAGAGTTTCTACTTTTTTTTTTTGATGAATAAGCAATCTTTGCATTTATTCACTTCCTCCTAATTGAATCCACTTTTGTTGTCCTCGTATTAATCTGTTGACAACATTTCTTGAAGTGTTTCTTCATAATATACGGAGTATATATATCCAAATGAATGATATGATGCACTATTTTACGAACATATTTTGGGACTAAAATCTTTGATTTAAAAGTGCATAGTATGTGTGTTAGAAGACAAATCCATATCACGAAGCCACCAAAACGTTGTCTTATTAATTGGCTTCTTGGTTTGGTTTGATGTTGTCAGTTCTTTTCTATTTTGTCATATGTACATGTTAATTATCAACTTTGTTGCTGTCATTTTACAACAAACAACAAATTTAACTTGTGTTGTGAATGTAGGGAGAAAGTTCAAAGTGTGCGCAAGAGAAGGGATACAGGGAGGAGAGGGAGAGGTCGTGGGGAAGAGAGAAAAGGAATTGAGTTGAGTGGGCATAGTTGGAATAGAAAAAAAGAAAAAAGAAAAAAGAATTGTTTTAATAAAATGGACAGACATAAGATGAAAGGATCGGATTGGAAAAGTTGGGTAATACAGGGTTTTAATCCGCAAAATTGAATACTAAGAGAAATAAAAACGAGCCTTAACAAAGCACAAGGGGAATGTATAAGCCATAATTTTCCTTTAAATAATGATATTTCTGTTTGAAGAATTGAGATGGAAAAGTAAAAAGAGAGTGAAGGACAACATACGAGATTTCGTGGTTCTGCTTAGCAACCTATATATAAAACGCACAAAGCCCAAGTGGATACATATTTGCTTCGATTCTGTACATGCTACCCGTCAAAAGAGACACACACACAAAATATAATGTATTATAAAACTACAAGGGAATGCAAGATAATGCAAATGCAGTACAGTGATAGTAGATGTACCCTAACATTCCCTCAAACTTAGGGTTCAAAAGGTGTAGGGGGATTGTGCAGATCCGTAATCTGCCTGTGCATAATTAGATCCAAACTTGGGACAAAACAGCACGTGGGATTCATGAATGTAATTAAAGATGAATATATATGTATATATTTTTTTTCCTAATAACTAACTGGTTGAATAGGGTGGTTTAGTTTAGACCTAATCGGAGTAGGTCCGGTTAAAATTGGTCGGGCCAGGTTTGACCAATTTATAATGGATGGGATCAATATGAGTGTGTTAGTGGATTTGGCATGTGGAACCATGAATAGTTAACTTTAGATGGTGTGATTGCACTTGAAGGTATGTGTGATTATTCCGATGGTGGCAATCAGGGCCGAGGGAGGGGGGTCGAGAGGGGTCAAATGCCCCCCTCACTCCCCAAAAATTTTCCTAGCCTCAGTAGAAAATCCTCCCAACCCCTGGTTGCCCTCCCTCTGCCATTTATAGGGGCAATAATTGCCCTCAGGCCTTAGAACCCACTAATCAGACATTAGGATTCATGGGCAAACACTCACGCAGCCCCCACAACGTCTTTGATTTTTTTTTTTTTTTCTTCTGTTACAGCTTCAATTTTAGGTTAGATGAAGGTAGAAGAAGATGACAGTGTGCAGTGTCTTTTAAGTATTCTCCAAAACGCACAGTTTAAATTACAAACTGACATAATATATTAGTATTTTAATTTGTTAAGGTGCCAACAAAAGCAAAAGCAACACTGTTTTAGTTGCTTAAAAAAAAAAATTTCATGTTTATATTATATGCAATTGTTTCGTCTTTTTTTTTTGTGTGGCTTGTCTTTTATAAAAGACGTGAAAAAAAAAAAAACTCAATTGTATTTTATACAATTACGAAACAGAAAATTAAGAAAAAAACAATTGTTTAGTCTTTTTGTTTTTTTTCGTTTTTTTTTCTTAAAGAGCTTGAGGTGTACTGTAACAAAACTATCCTAAATAGAGCAAAAAAAAAAAAAAAAAGTCTTTTGGCAATTTCTCTTCTTTTTTTTTTTTTTTAATGGGCAATTTCTCTTTATTGAAAAGTTTAAGGTATGTAATCAAACTTTTGCATTGATTAAGATTTTATATTTTAGATTGCTCTTTTAAACTGATTATATATATATATATATACTATATATATATATATATATATAAATATATATATATATATATATATATTATATATATATATAGTTTTATTACATATTTTAATTGTATGAAATATAATTACAGTTACATAATAAGATTATGGAAAACAAGAAATGATTTTATTGAACTACAATAAAATATATATAGTTTAAACTGACAAAATATTGTTTGAATAGCCGAATTAATTTGGCCTTGGGTTCTGTATATTATATAGACTTTACAAGGATGTTATACATGGAAAGGAAATAAGTTTCTGCATAATTCTAGCCCTATACATGTAAACTATAATCTGTCAAATATATATTCTAGCTGTACAAAATAATAAATGGAGAAATAAGGAAACAATTCGTGGGCTAAAAATAGGGAAACAATAATGGGCTAAAATAAGAGAGAGGTGTGGACAGCTGTGCTGTCCATTGACAGCCTCCCTCAAATTGATGCAGGGTGATCAACAAGCATCAATTTGCTACTGAGGAAGCAATGTCGATGCCGAGTGAGAGCCTTGGTGAAGATATCAGCAATTTGTAGGTCAATGGAAATATGGGGAAGAGTGATAACACGAGCTTCAAAGGCTTCCCGGATAGAGTGACAGTCCACTTCAATATGCTTGGTGCGCTCATGATAGACAAGATTGGCCGTGATCTGAATAGCACTGGTATTATCGGCATGTAGAGGTGTAGGATCGGGTCAGAAAAATCTAACTCAGCAAGCAAACCACGAAGCCAAATAATTTCTAAACAAGCAAGAGACATTGCGTGGTACTCAGATTCCATAGATGACTTAGAGACTCTGTCTTGCTTCTTACTTTTTCAGGAGATCAGGGCATAACCTAAGAACACACACCAACCAGCGATGGAGCGACGGGTATCCGCACAACCAGCCCAATCAGCATCACTATAAGCAGCAAGGCGAGTAGAGTTGCTGGCAGGGAAGAATAAGCCACGGGCAGAAGTGCCGTGAACATAGCGTATGATCCGACGAACAGAAGTCAAATGAAGATGACGGGGAGTCTGAAGGAATTGGCTGACTTGCTGAACAGCAAAAGAAATGTCCGGTCTAGTAATGGTGAGATAAACAAGGCTACCCACCAACTTACGGTATAAACTGGGATCAACAAGTAAGTCACCCTCCTCTTTGCGAAGCTTGACATGCAATTCCATGGGAGTATCAACAGAAGGAGCCTCTTGAAGGCCAGCTGTAGCCACCAACCACCAAGTCACTAGCATACTTATGTTGATTGAGGGAAATTCCAGAGGGACTACGATGCACCTCAAGACCAAGAAAATATGTGAGAGACCCAAGATCTTTCATATGAAAGGACTCTGAGAGATGAGTTTTGAGCTGGCCAAGTAAAGCAGAATCGGAACCAGTGATCACAATATCATCAACATAAACCAAAAGAACAACAATACCCATGTCGAATTTCCGAAGAAACAAGGAAGTGTCATATTTGCTCTGCTGGAATGAAAATTGTAATAAAGTGGCCCAGAATTTATCAAACTAGGCCCTCGGAGCTTGTTTGAAACCATAAAGAGAGCGACAAAGCTTACACACATGTGAAGTCGGAGAGGGAAACAACCCCGGGGGTGGCTTCATATAAATACACTCTTTAAGATCCCCATGAAGAAAAGCATTTTTGACATCCATATGATGGAGGAGCCAATCATTGGAAGCAGCAAGGGCGAGAATCGTGCGAACAGTAGTCATTTTAGCCACGAGAGCAAAAGTCTCTTCATAATTGACACCATACTCTTGATTATTCCCAAGAGCAACAAGCCGAGCTTTATAACGGTCCAAACTTCCATCAGATCGAACTTTGACAGTGTAAACCCATTTTGCAACCCAGAGGCACAATAGTAGGACATGGCTCAATATCCCAGGTGTGATTGGCCTCTAGAGCGGCAATTTCTTCCTGCATAGCGTGTCGCCAACAATCATGCTTGGCAGCATGTGAGTAGCATGTGGGAATATCAAAAGTGGCCAATGTAGCAGTAAGAGCTGAAATAGAATTGCCAGAGCTGGTAGAAGGAAATCCATACCTATTCGGGGTGACAAACACTCGAGAAGAGCGACGTACCAAAGGCGCTGGAGGTGCTGCCACTAACTGAATCTGGAGCGTGGTAGGATCAGATATCGGGTGAGCCATCGGAAGAGACTGTGGGCGGGAGCGTCTTGTATACACAATACCTGGTTTAAAGCGAGAACTGACGGGATGAAGATCTGAGAGCTGCTCCTCAAAGGAAGGAAGAACCACAGTAGAAGAGGATGACACAGAGGACACAGGGAAGAAATGTTGAGTTTCAAAGAAAATAACATTCCTAGAAATGCGAGTACGATGTAAGGTAGGATCATAGCAAACAAATCCCTTTTGACACACATTATATCCCAAGAAAGCACATCGGACAGATTGAGCAGATAATTTATGTCGCTCATGAGGAGGTAAATGAACAAAGCATACACAACCAAAAGTACGAAGGTTATTATAACTAGGTTGCTGAGCAAATAAGCGGAAATAGGGAGACTCCATATGAAGGACTTGAGAAGGTAAACGATTAATCAAGTGAGTAGCAGTTTTCATAGCCTCTACCCAAAACATGGATGGAACAGAGGATTCTAACAAAGGAGTATGTACCACATCTAGGAGATGACAGTTTTTGCGTTCGGCTACTCCATTTTGTTGAGGAGTAGAGGGACATGAACGTTAATGAAGAATACCCTTAGAAGCCAAGAAAGCCTGAAACTCAGTAGACAAATATTCACCACCGGAATCGGTGCGTAATGTCTTAATAGAAGTAGAAAACTGATTGGCAACATATGCGAAAAACACAGTGAAAGTACGAAAGACCTCAGATTTAGAGCGAAGAAAGTAGACCCAAGTAAACTTGCTATGATCATCAATAAAAGTCACATAGTATTTAAATTTTTCATGTGAACTCACTGGGGAAGGGCCCCAAACATCACTATGGATAAGATCAAAACAGTGAGATGCCCGACTAGCATGCAAAGGGAAGGGAAGAATTTTGCTTTTACCAAGTTTGCAAGAAGCACATTCAAGAGATAAAGAATAACGGTCTTTATTACCAAGTAAACCAGAATTCAATACATGAGATAAGATCTGAGTATTGGGATGGCCCAAACGACGATGCCACATCATACTAAGATCTGAAACATTATTACAAGCAAAAAACTTAATAGAAGAAACTGGAGAACAAGCTGGAATAGGCAAAAATAGTGGAAACAAGCGCCCCACTCTAGGTCCCTTCGCGATCGGCACCCCCGTTACCTGGTCCTGCACAACACAACCATAACCAGAAAATTTAACATCACAATTGTTTTCAACTAATTGCCCAACAGAAATAAGATTTATGGAAAGTTGAGGAACAAGAAACACATCAGTGAGCGTAGAAGAGGCATCTCCGACAACAGCTATTGGCAAAGAACTACCATTGGCAGTCTGAATAACAGATTGACCATCATAGGGCCGAACATGACACAAAGCGGTGGGATTAGGAGTCATGTGATTAGAGGCTGCCGAGTCCACGTACCAGAGTTTAGTAGAATGGTTACCTTGGAACCCCATGGCTGATAAGGTCGAAACGAGAATCTGTTGCACCATGGCTGGAGTGCAGTAATCACGTGTAGGAGAGGCAGGAACTGATGACACATTTGAAGGAGAGACAAGTGCGGCAAAAGGCGTGGCAGGAGGAACAAGAACTGAAGTCTGAAATGCATGGGCCGGACGATTTTGGGGACGAATACGACATTCTTTGATAATGTGACCCTTCTTCTTGCAATAAGAGTAGAATTTTTCAGGACAATTAACAGCAATATGCCCATGTTCCTTGCAGCAGAAACACTGCAAGTTTTGAGAATGCATAGGTGGTCCACGTCCTTGGGCAACAAAAGCCACAGTTGCCGGCCCAGAATTGCCATGAGAGTGCTCCATAATAGCTTAAGTACTAAGACGTTGTTCTTCGCGAAGTAACTCACCAAAACAAACATCAACAGAGGGAACAAGAGATCTATTCAGTAAAGAGGAGCGGGCAGACTCAAATTCCGGACGAAGTTTCATAAGAAACTGATCACGCTGAGTAGTTGCATGAAGAGTCTGAATAGTGGAAAGAGCGGCAACAGGCACATCCGCGGTAACCAAGGCAGCATATACATGCCAAAGAGTCAAAAATGCTGAGTAATAATCCTGAGTGGAAAGACTACCATGTTGAAACATGGCAATGGCATGTTCTAACTGAAAGTGACGAGCATCATTAGCCTGATGATAAACCTTCTTCAAGTAAGCCCACATGGATTGAGCAGTGCGATGGGGCCGCAAATTGGTGACAATATAGGACTCCACTGAACCAAGAAGCCAAGACATGATGCATGCATCAAGCACAGCCCATGAAGGAGAAGACCCGTCAGCCTTGGATTTGTTAGAACTGGATGATGGTTCAACATCCGTGCCATCAATATGACCCCAAAGGGCTTTGCCCTTGAGGAAAAATTCAAACTGAAAGGCCCATGTAGAGTAATTGGTGCTTGTAAACTTAACACACACAGATGCAGAATCCATAGAAAAACAAATAGAACCCGAGACATTATTTGACCAAAAACAACTGGGCTTTAACGTAGAGAAGTCAAAAAAAAAAAAAACCAGAAAACTGTATCGGAGAGACAGACTGCACCGGTACCCAGAAAGTTGCCGAGAAAACCACCGAGAGGAACAGACCACACCGCCACTCCGAAATTGCCGTAAAACACCACCGATACCTTAAACAGAGGCTGCCGAAACCACTAGGACAAGCTGCAGAATACTGTTTCGAGAGATTTGGGCCGAGAGGATTGTGCTGAGAAGAACAGACCACTATTCCGAAAGTGCCCAGGCCAAATAACACCAGAACCACCAAGGGAAGGTTGCGTCGACACCACAGGACCACTCAGACTGGGCCGAGAGATGCAGAACAGAATCAACGCGGAGAAAGAGATTGCGGGTACACCACAGGGTCACATAGACTTGACTGACACACAACCGCACGTCAAAAACTCACAAGCAGCACTTGGGTACACCACAGAACCACACAGGCCTGACCGAGACACACAAGGGGCACTGCCGAAACCGAGAAGAGAGAAAAAAATTGACGAAAAGAAAAAAATTAGTATCCAGGCTCTGATACTATGACAAAATATTGTTTGAATAGCCGAATTAATTTGGCTTTGGGTTCTGTATATTATATAGACTTTACAAGGATGCTATACATGGAAAGGAAATAAGTTCCTGCATAATTCTAGCCCTATACATGTAAACTATAATCTGTCAAATAATATATGCTAGCTGTACAAAATAATAAATGGAGAAATAAGGAAACAATCGTGGGCTAAAATAGTGAAACAATAATGGGCTAAAATAAGAGGAAGGTGTGGACAGCTGTGCTGTCCATTGACATAAACAATATTTAAATTTTATTGAATTGTTTATTTATTCGTCACTTATATTCTTTAATGTTTTTTAGGGTCAATACCTTTTTTAGTACCTGGGTTTTAACTTCTTTTTTTTTGCCCACCCTAGTTTCATTTTGGGATGTAGAATAACTTGGGTTATGGGTAAAGACACAGACGGTATCTGCCGTTAACTTTTCGAAAAATTCTTAACGGCCGTCCATGTCACTGCTACATAGCCTCCTTTTAGAATGCGACACCTGTCCCAACTGACCACATCACCGCAATTTCACCTTGACCTACATCTTCCTACCATTTTATCCCCAAATTGATGTGAACCCAACCCTGCAGATTAATCAAGCCCCCTAACCAACAAGCTTTCCACCTCAACTGTACAAGTTTCCCTCAAGGAATTCAAATTCCCGTGAATCCCAATTTATCATTTTCTGGGATTGTCGCAGGAAACAGGTTTGTTTGTGCGTTGACGCAGCAGTCTTACTCAATCCTGCTTTGCTGGAGGTTCTCCACCATTAATGGGAATGGTATGTCCTACAAGCGCATATATTGCAGCCCAGCTCTCAAGAATCTTGATGTTGGGAATTCCCACATTTGTGGAACTGTAAACGAGACCAATCGCCTTGAATGCTAGCAGTGGCGCCAATCAATGCAAGCGTGAATCAGGAAGCTGCTGTAAGATATTTTCTTACTTTAATACACACAAACCTCACAACTCTTCCCAAAACTAAGGACAAATCAAGGATTTGAAGAAAATAGATAGAAAATCACTTCTAGAGTGTTTCTTATTGAAAATTAATGAAAATTACACAGAATTGGCAGCCTAAGCCGTCCTTATTTAGCTTATATAGTAAACAGATTTGCAACCCTATTGAAACACACAATTAAGTCGGTTTGTCACGACCTCGTTCGGATGAGTAGCATGATACGTCTTCTCTAAACTTGTTCCGAACGAGCATCATGGATCTCCATGTTGAACAAATCATCCAGACCCGAACCGATTGACATTCCAAATGAAGCTTCTTGGACCACTTTCCAATGTTCTCCCAATAAACTCGTCTGGATGGGTTTTAGAACTCATCTGGATGCCACCGTACTACCACATTTTCTTCATGAAATCAAATGCCAACTAGTCCAGATCATCCTCCCCGGGTTGGAGAGAATTCACCCTTGAATTCACATCCTCATCAAATGAGTATCTCGTGTATGGTAGAAGATGCTTGACGTTGAATACATTAGACATCTTGATATGGCTTGGAAGTTTCAACCAGTATGCATTTGAATTACTCATTTGATTATGTTGATGAGGATGTCTAATGTATATTTTAATAAAAACTGATTAATCATACTGGTTGATATGGCTTGGAAGTTTCAACCAGTATCCCTCAAATAATTCCTTTAATTTCATTTAGAATATTTTAATAAATTAGGTTTACGTAGCCACCAAGTATTTCCATTCCTAGAAGATTTTACCCTTTTGGAAGCTGTAATGTTTCACTATAAATTCATATCAATTGTAAGGGAATAATTAGTTTTTATCATCAATAAGAATATCAGTTTTCTTCTCAACTTGTGTGTTGATTTTGTGTATTGAGAACGTAGTTTCTCTTTCACGTTTATCGCTTCCGCTACATCAATCTTGTTGGGCAATTAGAGCATATGGTCATGTATCCCATATCATATTATATTGGGCAATTGGCCAACATTTGGTCATATACGAGAAATCAGATTATATTAGGCAATTGATCAAAATATGGTATTGTACCCCTGATTAGATTATATTGGGCAGCTGGCTAGAGCAAGATGGGAATTCGAAATAGGTCCATACGTTTCGTGAAAAGCCATTGAGTGAGCCGCTACCCAATGCACGTTGAGGGAGACCGTTGGTATCTCAACGACAATAAAAGAACCCAAACTACCAGAACACCAAGCTCACGACATATAAGGGTGACCACACTAATTCAAAACACTTCCACAAAAAAACAGGCTAAGCGAGTGCTCAAAACACTCGGCCCGAATTCAAACAGTGCGCATTACATCACTACGGTGAATTTAGTCATCCATTGCTAATTTGAGGAAAAGCTGGTCCTAGTTTGCAACCACCGGGTCATATTCTCTCTCCCTTACTCAATCCATACTTTCCTCATCTCCTATGTATTTGTTATGGATACTGTCTTGAATATCGATTGATGAAATTCATGAAATATTTCTCTCATATTAGTGTTGCATTGTAGCATTGTTGAACACTTACTGTTGCACTATAACATTGTTGGATACTTTATTGTCGCACCATACTGTGGCTGAACCATATCATTGTTGAATCGCACTGTCTTTGTCAATAAAACTATTGCAGGCCCTCTTGTCCTTCAATGCAAGAATTCACATGCTCATTTATTTGGTTGCAAGTCATGGTGCCTCGATAGCTGTCGAACCACCAGATTGCTGTGAGTGTCAAGCTTGACTCTTCCAACTCATTACGAACCTGGACCCAAATCCAAAAAGGCCCTAACAACACTAAGCATATCCTCTCAAAACTTTGAAATAAAGGATTTTGGTGAATCCTCTTATATCACCTGGCATAAAAATTTACATAGAAAACAAAGAATATTAAAAATGTCTTAGAAGGGCTATATTGAACAAGTTTTGGAGAGACTCAAAACGAAGGATTGAGATAAATTCAGTAAAGATCAATGTCCCCAAAATGTTTTGGAACGAGAGCAGATTAAAAGTATTCCATATGCATCTATAGTAGGTTTTCTAATGTATGCACAAGTTTGTACTAGACCTAACATTGGACTGGGAGTAAAACTACTGGATTGATACAAAAGGAACCCAGCTTTGGAACATTGTAGAGTTGCAAAGAAAGTCATGGGTATTTGCAAGGAACCAAGGACTTCAACTTGACCTATAAACACATTGACCATTTGCAGGCGGTTAGTTATTCAGATTAGATTTTCTTGGATGTAGATAAATAGCAAAGAGTCTACTTTAGGATATATTTCTCTTGTTAGAAGGGCTATATCCTAGAGAAGCAGTTAGCAAACTATAGTTGTTATGTCTACCATGGAAAATAGAATTTATTGCACGTTATGAAGCAACTACACAACCATTATAGTTGAGAAATTTCTTTAAAGTCTCTAGATTGTCAATTCTATAGCAAGACCTATCAAGATCCTCTGCGATAACTCTGCTACAATTTTCTCCTCCAAGAATAATAAGAGTAGAAGCAGGAGTAAGCATATCGACCTTGAGCATCTCAATAGGCATAAAATGTCTATTGAGCATATAAGTATTGAATTAATGATTATCGATCTTATGTCTATTGAGATGAATTCCAGTTTTCTTGATGGGGGCGAATAATCTAGGTAATATTTTAATTGAGGGTCCTTATCGCCTATAAATAAAGAGCCTATGTATTCCATCTATGAGGCATTTTTTGGGCATAAATTAGAAGAAATATCTCTCTGAAATTTTCTTTAGGGTTTTTGTCGATGGGATTTTCTGCTTCAAATCAAAAGCAAGGTTGAACAGATACGGTTGGAGGTATGGTTAAATTGTTTTCCACTGCGTGGTCTGATATAATTTATGTTTTTACACATTCTTTTGAGGATAGCTTCAATGAGAGCGAGTTCAATGAACTGGGTTTTCCTTATTTTAATTTTCTAGGAATACTCATTGAAGACAGGCATGCTTATATGGTATTAAGTTTCAATTGTTATTCTCTTAAATGATAATTTCCTCATGTAACTGTTGCCAATATTCATAATCTTTTCTTGTAGGTTCGGCACTCTTCTTTATCGGTTCTTGAATATCACAAAAAATGGTTCTGCCAAATAAATAAACCTAGCTTCTAATGTCATAGGTTTGTCTAAGCCCGTCTAGTTGCATATTCACTTATCAGTAATATGTAGCTTGAAAATGTATATGGTTTGCTCTTATTGAATTTCAGGTTCGTTGGTAGTGACCATTGGTTGCACAAACAATGCACATGAAATATATAGAGTTACTCCCAATATTTAGTACACAAGCCCTTAAATTTGGATCAAACTCCTTCAAAGGTAATATTTCAAGTTATTCTGTTTCCCTCATTAATTTCCGAGTGGTACGTTAGATTTTGTGAAATTTTTCTTGCAGCTATATTGGATTGTTTGGCCATTGTAATTTTCTTTCGTGAATATTACGGCGGATACGAAAGAGCAACGCAAATAATATAGAATGAGTAATGGTATATGTTTTCTCTATGTCTTTCTTGTGTCAATCCAAAATTGATGTGACTTTTAAAATTACTATTAGATTTGTAATAGACTATTGTTGAATTTTTATCCAATGATTTTAAAAGCCACATTGTTTTGGATGAACACAAAGGAGACTCGGGAATGACATATATCATTACATATGGAATTCCTTCATGCTGAATCTGGATATGATGTATGTACCATATTCCTAGCCAATATTAATATAAATTTCGTTCTTTCTTTTTGCTGAACTTGGCAATTCCCCTAATGAGTAATGATACATGTCACTCTGTGTCTTCTTTGTGTCCCTTCAAAACTTATGTGGCTTTTAAAATCATCATTAGATTTGTGATGACTACTATTAAATTTTGATCTAATGGTGATTTTAAAAATTACTTCAATTTTGGATGGACACAAAGGAGGAAATGAAGGTGATTTGTATCATATCTCATCCTCTAATCTCTAAGTCCTAAACCAAATGTGGCTATTGAGTAAGCATACGAGACACAAATCTGTATCCCAGTGCTTTTAATCATTTACTAAAGACTAACGTGAACAAACAGAACTAGAGAATCCTAGATTCCAAAATAGTCCAATCCAAAAGCATATGCATTAACTGTTTCAAAATAATATGGACATATTTCTGGATAATCTTAAATGTTATTGCATTGCGATTATTTTCTAAACCTTCTTATATTGTGCATTTTCACTCATCTTGGTAGCTACTGGGTTTATTTTTCCCAATGCCAAATATTTCCTAGATCCCAAATTTTGTACTACTAACTTATATATGTTTCAATGCTTATGATATCAAATTATGCAAGAGAAAGCCAAATGCTGAGGCAATTTTATCTCTCAGGTAGCCACAAGGAAACAGTTAGCACCCACCCATCTTAGCTGCTACGGTAAGTGCTGAAGTATAGCAATGATTTTTGAACTTGAAGGTATGCATAAATCCTGGGGTGAAGTTCTAATGATAGTTCGACTCATGAAAGGAGAAAATCCACTATGAAGTATTCAAAAAAGAATTGGAAAAGAACTTGACACGGGTGTTAATGAAAGCAATTAAGTTTTGAGGATTATTTTTTGAATATTATCTCTTTTGCTTTGTCTCAAAGCTTCACGGTTATTTTGGTAGTTTTATCTTTTCTTTTCCTCCCAAGTATTTTCTTGGAGAACGCTCCAAACTTTTGGCCTACATAAAGACATGTTCTGTGTTATTTTTCATTCAAGTTTAAGAAAATAAAATTTTAAGCCTTTGGCTTTTTCTGAGTGTTCTATATCTGTAGGATATTTTTCTATTGAGTGATGAGCGTGTTCTTTGCTCAATATCTCATGGAAATTATCTTTGAGTGGTGATCACTATCTGTATCCCTTAGGCGGATTTCCTTTTGGTTGAGTTTAACTATCCCTTTGTTTGTTCTTCATTTAATTCTTCGTTGTTCTTAGTAGTTTGGGAATTTTGATTTTAGAGTTATAATCTTTGAAGTTGTTTGTGATTTTGGGGATTATCTGATACTATTTGGGAGGAAGACTTCATTATTATTTTCTAAGTTTGGATAGTTGGAGTTTTGTACCAAAGCTTAGGTTGTAATGGCCAATCGAGGTCGTGGTTGTCATGGGCTAGAAGTTGAAATGTTAAATTGCGAGCATGATCTTCGAGACATTGAGAATGAAGAATTGCGAAGGCAAGTGCAGCAAGCATGTTTTCAAGCTTTGAGACATTATGCATCAATTCATGGATCAAACAAGGAAGGTTTAGATGATAAGAAGAGATCAATCCCTTTCATCTTGATAATAGCTTGACATCCCATTGATCTTGAAGGAACGACAAATTTCAACAAGAATTTGACATCAAAGTTGATATTCCAGAATTCGAAGGAAAGAAATATGCCTCAATTTGGTGGGAACATCTTAAGAAGCGAAGAGCACGTGAAGGGAGGAATCAAATTGTGACATGGGAAAGATGCGATTAAGGTGCTCAAAATGAAGTTTCTTCTAGATAATTACAGGAAAGATTATTTCCTAAGTTTCATAATTTTAAACAGAGACTCATCTAGGGAGGATTATACTTCTGAATTCGAGTATCTGATGTTGTGGATCTCAAGGAGCAAACCATAGCTCATTATCTTGGCAGGTTACGTGCTGTAATTTGTGATGTGGTGCAATTACAGCTTTATTGGACTTTTAACGATGTTTGGAAGCTTGAAGCAAAGGTTGAGAAGCAATTGAAGGAGTCCCGTAAGGGAGGTTTTTCGTTCCACAAGTCGTGACACCCATTTTAACTGCGGGAGTGCAGGCCCTTCCTAGATTAATTCTGCCAAGACATCATCATCCAAAGCCCCTCCAAAACCAGAAATTCCACAGCTAGTTCTAGCCGTTCCAACCCTCCTAATAGTCATTGATATTTCAAATGCCAAGGTATTGACGATCACATTGCTTCAGATTGTCCTAAGTATAAAATTATTTCTCTGATGGAGGAAGACAAATGCAAAGACGAAGATTTTGGTGAACCAATATATGATGAGGAGGTAAAGAAGAGGAAGTGGTATATGTGGACCAAGGGGAATCTTTAGCGGTTTGTAGGAACTTGAGTGGAGCCCGTGTAGAAGATGACCATTGGCTTTGCAACAACATCTTCCATATGAGGTGTAGTTCTCATGGCAAAGTATGTGATGTGATGTGTACTGCCTGTGTACTTTGGGGCGCCTTACGCTTTTAATAAAATTACTTACTTATCAAAAAAAGTATGTGATGTGATCATTGATGAGGGAAGCTGTGAAAGTTCTGTGGCAACAAGATGGTGGTGGTGAACCAATATATGATGAGGTAAAGAAGAGGAAGTGGTATATGCGGACCAAGGGGAATCTTTAGCAGTTTGTAGGAACTTGAGTGGAGCCCGTGTAGAAGATGACCATTGGCTTTACAACAACATCTTCCATATGAGGTGTAGTTCTCATGGCAAAGTATGTGATGTGATCATTGATGAGGGAAGCTGTGAAAGTTTTGTGGCAACAAAGATGGTGGAGAAATTGAATCTCAAAATGGAAGATCATCCTCAACCATACAAACTTTCTTGGCTTTGCAAGGGTAATGAGGTAAAAGTTCTCAAGCACTGTCTTGTTCAATTTTTGATTGGTAATAAATATTCGGATGAGGTATTATGTAATGTTATGCCTATGGATGCCTGTCATTTGTTGCTTGTTCGTCCATGGCAATATTATGAAAAAGTGATACATGATGAGTTCGAAACTTACCTATTCTTTTGTGAAAGGTGGAGTGAGGGTTGTGCTAAGGCCTACTAAAATAGAGAGTTGTCCCAAGCCTTCTAAAGGGAAGGGCAATAATTTTTTGTCTAAGACCGAAGTCGAAAAGGCCATATCAGAGTCCAGTGAAACCTGTGCTCTTGTGGGTTTAGAGGAAAATGAGGAGAAGAGTGAACTGCCTCCTATCATAGATACGCTACTCCATGAATTTTCTGATATTTTACCTGATAAATTTCCACCTAGACCACCTACTATGAGAGATATTCAACACTCCATTGATTTCATACCCGTTGCTAGTCTTCCTAACAAGGAAAGCTATAGAATGAATCCCAAGGAGCAAGAGGAATTACAAAAGCAAGTTGTTGAATTGATTTCTAAGGGGTTGGTGAGGGAAAGGATGAGTCCATGTGCTGTTTCAGCTCGTCTTGTATCTAAAAGGATGGTTCTTGGTGTATGTGTTGATAGTAGAGTGGTGATAAGGTCACAATCAAGTACTGGCTTCCAATTCCACGTCTTGACAACCTTCTCGATCAATTGCATGGTGCTTCAATATTTTCTAAGATTGATCTTAGAAGTTGTTATCATTAAATCCGAATGAGACCAGGAGATGAGTGGAAGATTGCTTTTAAGACTAAGGATGGATTGTACAAGTGGGATGGTTATGCCATACTGGTTGTTGAATACACTTGGCACTTTTATATGCTTTATAATTCTTGTATTTAAGCCTTCTATTGGCTTATTTGTTGTTGTTTACTTTGATGATATTTTATGAAAATTAATAGTCCAAGACTCCAATAAAACCTAGAAGGGGGGTTGAATAGGTGTATGCCAAAATATTGCGAATTTTAAAACTAATCACCCACTCAAACATTCACCAAATATAATGAAAGTAATAAATCAATCAACACAGCTAATTTGATGACGAAGTGAAAACCTTATGAAGAACTCTTTAAAAGTAAAATCACTTCGAGGCAATCAAACTCAGAAAATTAATCCATTATAAAAGAATGAAAATACAAGAAATTCACATTTACAAAACTTTTGAAGTTGACCCTCTCTTGCATTAGACAAGTGACTCGCTTGTCTCCTATCACAATAGTTCCTCCAAAACATCTGAAAAATTCTTATACTAGATCTTCTTCATCAAAACTCCGATAGGCTGAAAGTTTTTTGTGAAATCTAAAGTTGTGTGGTTTTCAATAAACAAACTCTTAAGAGAGTAGCAACATGATGACTCTAAGCAAACCTAAACCTCTATTATCACAAGATTCTATGACCTCAAAACCATACAAAAGAAGTCCACGAAGTCCCCTTAAATAGGCTCGAAAAACTTGGGTCTTCAAGAAAGAAATTGAATTCTTGATTAATGGAGGAAAAATAGTTCTGTTTGGTTAATAGTTGGAAACAAGGTTTTCTCTGACGGCACGTTCGAACTGAAAATGGAACAGGACTTGGAATGGAGCTCTCGGAAAAAATATTCAAACTTCTCCGTTTGTACTAAAATTATACTAGGTTTGGAACAAAGATCTCAGGAATGATCTTCATACTTCTTCGTTTGAATTGAAATGGAACGAGCCAACGAGGTTAGGAATAGAGCTCTAGGGAATGATCTTCAAACTTCTCCGTTTGAACTGAAATGGAATGAGATTTGGAACGGTCCATTCTGTCTTCCTTCAGTTCGAACTTGAAATGGAATGACAAACTCTGGAAGTCTTCAATGAGCTCCTCTCACTGTCTAGTTCGAATTGAGACTACAGAACATGAATTTTTACCTTGAAAATCATAAGTACATTTTGTCTAATGAAGATCAAATTACATTAAGGTATTTTGAGCACCGAATTAGCCAGCATAAAACTAACAAACTTCCCCTTTGGCAATTTGGTGACAAAACCTTTGTTCCGCCCAAAATTTATACAAGACAAAAACCCTCTAGACCTTTAAACCACAAAAAAAAAGGTTAGAGAAAAAAATCTTGCTTATGAATCTTGAAATCATGAACAAACTTGTGAAAATCATTGGGAAGAAAATTAGACAAACATATCTCAGTATTAGAATTGCAATATGTCCCTATGAAAGAAAACACAGTTACGATTAATTAAGATCAAAAGATATCTAAATAAGTATCATCATATAATCATAACATCATCCAAATGTAATGTTTTTTAATAAGTAAGAGCAAATACATATAAAAAGCGTAAGGCGCTTCTACGTACACAGGGAGTATACACAAGAACCACTAAAAAAGAAAAAGAAAAACCTGACCAAAGAAGAACCAAAAACACTTAGAAAAGAAACCCAACCACTACAAAGCAACCCTAAACCCACAAACACGCCCTGTTTTTGCCCCGGCTAGACCCAATGCCTCCAACATCAAAATTGAAAGAGCATTCCAAATTTAATTGCTAGCAACCAATATATCCCCAAAATGAATTGGTGTTCAGTGAGAGAAGCCAAAGCCTTTTATGGCATTCGAAATCGCACTCCCAAAGGCATGTTCTAAGAGCTATTCACGTGGGCGGAGCAGCATTGTTGTACCCCCAACAAATCCCTCCCTCAATGTGATGCTCTTGCGACTTGAACCCATGACCCTAACTCTGATATCAACCTTTGACTATTTTTTTTGAAAACCAATTGGTGTTAACTGAGAAAAGCCAAAGCTTTTTATGACATTTGAAATCACATTCCGCAAGGCATATTCTAAGAGCTGTCCACGTGAGCAGAGTGACACTTTTGCACCCCAACATTTTAGTTTACAACAAGTCCATTGATCAGCACTTGATGCATCTTCGTCAAGTTTTTGAGAAGCTTTGGGAGCAAAAGCTTTATGCCAACTTGAATAAAGATCACTTTTGCACTACTAGCCTAATATTCTGGGGTTTTGTGGTCTCTAGTCATGGAATAAATGTGGATCCAAGCACGGTGGAAACAATCGCAAGCTGGCCCATTCCAAAATCTATTCATGATATCCGAAGTTTTTATGTGTTAGCTTCCTTTTACCATTGTTTTATAAAAAATTCCAGTACTATTGAACCTATCACTAATTGCTTGAAGGGATGACTATTCAAGTGGACTGAAGAAGTGTAGAAAAGATTTGAGGTTCTCCAGAAGAAGGTGACTGAAGCTCCTATTCTAGCATTGCCAAATTTTGAGGCAATATTTTAAGTAGATTGTTATGCCTCTAATTTGGGAAGTCGGGCTATTCTTAGTCAAGAGGGTAAACCTATTGCCTATTTCAGTGAGAAGTTTAATGAATCTCGAAGGCAATACTCTACTTATGATAAGGAGTTTTATACTATCATCTGAACCTTGGGTCACTAGAGTCATTATCTTTTGCCCAGGAGTTTGTTCTTTCTCCTGATCATGAAACATTGAAGTACATCAATGGGCAACACAAGTTGAACTATTGTCATGTTCAATGGGTGGAACTTTTACAAACATATTCGTTCACTATTAAGCATAAGTTGGGAATCAGAATAAGATGGCTGATGCTCTTAGTCGAAGACATTCCTTGCTATCTACTATGCAAGTGAAGGTCCTAGACTTTGAAGTTCTCAAAGAGCTATATCAAGACGATCCGTTGTTTGGTAGTATTTCAATCAAATGCATGAAAGGGCCATTTAATCATTGTCTTACAGGATGGATTTCTTTTCAAAGATAACCAGTTATGCATTCCTCAATTCTCATTGCAAGAGGCAATTATTTTAGAAGCTCATGGGGTGGCCTAGCTGAACATTTTGGCCAAGACAAGACTCTTTCGTTGGTGGTGCATTTTTATTGAGCGAGATATCATGAGACACTTGAAGCGTTGCAAGACTTGTCATATAGCCAAGTGTCATGGGCAAAACTCGGGTCTCTGTGCTCCTTTACTTGTTCCAAAAGCCCCTTGGGAAGAAGTTAGCATTGACTTGGTGATGGCTTACCACGGACACAAAGAAACAAGGATTGAATCATGGTGGTTGTTGATTATTTCTCAAAATGGCGCATTTTATTACTTGTAGCTGATTTGTATTTTCAAGAGATTCTGTGACTTCATGGAGTACCTAAAACGATTTTTTCATATCAAGAGACAAAGTTTATGAGTCACTTTTGGTGTACTTTAGGGAGAAAGCTCGGTACGAAGCTCTACTTTTCAGCACATTCCATCATCCTCAAGCTGATGGTCAAATTGAGGTTGTCAATTGAAGCTTGGGAATTTATTAAGGAGTCATGCGGGTAAGAATATTCGTCGGGGATCTTATGTTCACTCATGTGGATTTTGCTTACAACCGTTCTTGAAGTCAAATTGTCAGTTGTAGTCCTTTTGAAGCTGTGTATGGCCTTAATCCGATTAGCCCCTTAGACCTGGCTCCGATTGCTTTCACAAAACAATTTAGTGGAGATGCTGATGAGCTTGTGACGACCCGATTTCATAACACACATATATAGTGTGAGTGTTAATAAACAGAGCTAGTCAAGGCTATTTTTTTAAAAAAAAAAATGCATAAGAAGATGTGGGAGAAGATTATCAAGCAAAATGAGAAGAATAGTGCGAGTGCTAATAAACAACGTAAGCCCGCAGTTTTCAAGGATGGAGACTGGTGTGGATTCATCTTTGGAAGGAGCGTTATCCAAATGGAAAATATGGAAAGTGTATGCCTCAAGCTAATGGTCCAGTCATAGTGTTGTGTCGAAGAGAATACTTACAAGATTGTACTTCCCAAAGACTATAGCTTCTCGTCGACATCCAATGTATCCAACTTGTACCCTTATCTTGAAGATGAAGCTGATTCAGACTCGAGGACGAGTCTCTTTCAACCGGGGGAGCATGACACGGGTGTTAATGAAGGCAATTAAGTTTTGACGATTATTTTTGGAATATTATATCTTTTGCTTTGTCTCCAAGTATTTTGCATTGTCACCAAGTTTCAAGGTTATTTTAGTATTTTATCTTTATCTTTTTCTTTTTGTTTCAAGTATTTTGCTTGGATACACTCCAAACTTAAGCCTATATAAAGGCATGTTCTGTGTTATTTTTCAGTCAAGTTTGAGAAAATAAAAGTTTTAAGCGTTTGGCTTTTTTTTTTTCAAGAGTTTTCTTCTTTTGAGTGCTCTGTATCTCTAGCCTATTTTTCCATTGAGTGGTGCGCGTGTTCTTTGCTCTGTATCTCATGAAAATTGTCTTCGAGTGGTCAGCACAACAACTATGTATCCCTTATGCGGATTTCTTTTGGGTTGTGAGATTAATTATCCTTTTGTTCGTTCTTTGTTTAATTGTTCATTGTTCTTAGTAGTTGGGGAATTTTGATCGTAAGAGTTGTATTCTTTGAGGTTGTTTGTGATTTTGGGGATTATCTAATATTATTTGGGTGTGAGGCTTCGTAATTATTATCTAAGTTTGGATAGTTGGTATAGTTCTTCTGGTTTTGCTCGTTTTTGCATTTTTCTGTATTTTCTGGTATCAGAACAGCATTCTAATCAATTAGAGAACCCCTCTATCAAAGCAAGGGGTGAAAATTCTGACAATTAAGTGGGATACCTTAGAATATTTTGAGGCTTATAACTGTCCATAAACCTCTATAACGATCAGTAGCCATAGACTAACATTATCTTCTTCATGGTCTTTAGATTAAACAGGTGCTTTAATTTGGATTTCATATTTCTCACAATTGTTTGTTTATCACGTTAATTAAGTGTTTGTCTCCTCCAAAGTAGCTAATCCTTTATTTTCTTTAATAGCTAAAATCCATGAAACATTTTCACAGAGAAAGATTTGCGAAGCATATGGTAGTTAGTTTTCTTCCTCTCAAGTATTTTCTGATTTTTTTTTTTTTGTATTATTTTATCAAAGATAAGTTCATATATATCCTTGTAAAATTCTTTGCGATGTTTAAACAGGAAAGCCAAACCATCCATAAATTATTTGAGTTCAAGCCAAACGGGCAGAATTTTTCAGGACCAGAAGTATATGTATATTCACTATTGATAAGGTTTGTTTTGGTTGTACGTACCTTGTCTTCTTGGATATGTGTAGAAACCTTTTGACATATTCTATTTTACAAGGTGATGCAGGACAGTGGCGGAATCCTGCAACCACTAGCTCTATAATGGTGGAATTAGGGTTTGGGGTTTGATGTAGAAAGGGCTAGTCAGATTAGTATTTTGTGATGGTAAGTATTGGGAATGAAATTTAGGGTTTGATAAACATGGGGAGATTTGCGGATCTGATTTGTTGGAAAAATATGTAATACCCTAAACCGTAAGAATCACGGGTCTTTTATTGGAAAACCACTGAAGAAAAATAAACTCTATCCGCTGGAATAAATAAATGTTAGCCTCACATTAAAACCCTAGCTAATAAAAACCACATGAAAGGAATAACAAAATTAAGGGGAATGTTAGGCTTACCAAATAGTTTACAAAAAAAATCTCTTACAAAGTGATGTGGCACAACATTATTGAAAAGAAAATGAATTTAAAATTTGGGAAATCTGATCATGTTGTGCCACATTACTTTGTAAGATTTTGTTTTTTGTTGGTAGAATTTTTTGTAAGCCTAGCATTTCTCTTTAAGAATTAATAATTACTACATATTCAACAGACTATACCATTGCTGCCTAGTGAACTAAAAATAGTACTTGTTAAATTGATTAAGGTTCCTAAACCTATATTTGGGTTTCCATAGTGGATGATTACTCCAACCACAACCAGGCTATTGTTAGAACATAACAAGTTTGTTTAGATGTTAGGCCGAAAAAATGTTATTTAGATGAAATAATTGCACAATTAGATTCTAAACTCATAAGTACCTCTCTAATTCAAATTATAAGTTTCTTGAGTTTTTGGAGGGGCGGTCTTAATTAGGGTAGGTGTTGCGATCTGGTACTCTTTTCTTCTAGGTTGATGCAATTCACTGCATCTTTCTTTTTTTTGCTCTTATTTTAAATTGGATTAGTATACTTTGTATATGTGAATATGTCCAATGTGCATTAAATTTTACAAGTTTTTTGTTCGTTATGTTCGACCTGAAGTAGACATTTGTTACGAAAATAATTTCGTAACGGGTAATGAGATAGATTGTTAGGTTTTGAGGGAACCTAAACCTTTTAGATTCGTTAAAGGGAACCTAAAACCTTTTCAAACACAAGGGTTGGAATAATTTTTTGATTTCTTTCTCATTATTTTATCACATTTAAATAGAAAAGATTACAACCGATAAATGTGGAAATAAAAATAAGTATGGTAATCAAATTATTTGATTTGATTATCATCAATTACAACCAATCATCTATAAGGTAATTATCCTATAAGGTAAGTATCTTACAAAAATATATATTCTAACATTAAGAAATTACTCTACCATATCATATATTCTAATATATTCTAATATTAATATCTGCTCCGCATAAAATTATATTCTCGTAACATTCCTTCCCCCTTGAATTGGATCTTGTCCTCAAGGTCCTAAAAATCTTGTTCTGCAAATAATCTTGCTCTTGAAATCGCATCTTGAACTCTCTGTTAGTAAACTTGTTTGAATGAGCGAGGGGTACGAAGTCTAAGCGTTTCAAACGCTTTCGAGGTGGCCGTTCGTTCTCCTCTAGAAGCAGTTCTAGTTTCCGTCTTGGTTGGATCTTCGTCTTCACTCCGGCTCCTTTCACACTCGTTGTGAGCTGTTTCGGAAGCTCGTGAAAAACATGTCTCAGCTTGCGAGTTTTGGCTGAAAATAATTTTGGCTGTTCATCTTATTTTTTCACGCATGGCAACACAAAGCCATTCACTTCTTCGTGGTTTTTTTCTACTACCTGCTTTTTGAGTAGCTTTTCCATCGGTAGTGCAACATTACGAAGGGGATGTGGTGGCAAGGCTGCAACTTGGTGGAGTGGGTCGTGTGATGTTTGTGGTGGTAGGGGATACAGTAATTGCACCTTTTGTGGCTCCTCGTAGAAGACCCCATCCAATTTAGCATTCGTCTCTTCGAGTTTGGCATTCATCTGATCCAATTTTTCTGCGAATTTTTGCACGAGATCAATGATGTAGCTCAACTTTTGATCTATACGATCAAGACATGAATCCTCCATAACTTTTGCATGTTATGGAAAACTTAGCTCTGATACCAATTGTTACAAAAATAATTTGGTAACGGGTAATGAGATAGATTGTTAGGTTTTGAGGGAATCTAAACATTTAGATTCGTTAAAGGGAACCTAAAACCTTTTCAAACACAAGGGTTGGAATAATTTTTTGATTTCTTTCTCATTATTTCATCACACTTAAATAGAAAAGTTTACAACCGATAAAGGTGGAAATAAAAATAAGTATAGTAATCAAATCATTTGATTTGATTACCATCAATTACAATTAATCCTCTAAAGGTAAATATCCTATAAGGTAAATATCCTACAATAACATATATTCTAATATAAGGAAACTATGTTACCATATCATATATACTAATATATTCTAATATTAATATTTGTTCCGCATAAAATTATATTCTCGTAACATTCCTTTCCCCTTGAATTGGACCTTGTCCTCAAGGTCCAAATGATCTCGTTCTGGAAATAATCTTGCTGTTGAAATCGCATCTTGAACTCTGTGTTAGTGAACACGTTTGAATGAGCAAAGGATACGAGGTCTAAGCATTTCAAACGCTTTCGAGGTGGCTGTACTTTCTCCTCTAGAAGCAGCTCTAGTTTCTGTCTTGGCTGGATCTTCGTCTTCACTCCTGTTCCTTCCACCCTCATTGTGAGCTGTTTTGAAAGCCCGTGAAAAACATGTCTCAGCTTGCAATTTTTTGCTGAAAATAATTTTGACCGTTCATCTGATTTTTCCACGCATGGCAACACAAAACCATTCACTTCTTCATGATTTTTTTCTCCTACCTGCTCTTTGGGTAGCTTCTCTATCGGTAGCACAATATTACGAAGGAGATGTGGTGGTGAGGTTGCAACTTGGTGGAGTGGGTCGTGTGATGTTTGTGGTGGTAGGGGATATGGTAATTGCACCTTTTGTGGCTCCTCATAGAAGACCCTATCCAATTTGGCATTCATCTCTTCGAGTTTGGCATTCATCTCATCTATTTTTTCTTCGAATTTTTGTTCGAGATCAATGATGTTGCACAACTTTTGATCTAAACGATCAAGATAGGAATCCTCCATAACTCTTGTGGCTTAAGGAAAACTTGGCTCTGATACCAATTGTTACGAAAATAATTTCGTAACGGATAATAGGATAGATTGTTAGGTTTTGAGATTGTTAGGTTTTGAGGGAACCTAAACCCTTTAGATTCGTTAAAGGGAACCTAAAACCTTTTCAAACACAAGGTTTGAAATAATTTTCTGATTTCTTTCTCATTATTTCATCACACTTAAATAGAAAAGTTTACAACCGATAAAGGTGGAAATAAAAATAAGTATAGTAATCAAATCATTACCATCAATTACAATTAATCTTCTAAAGGTAAATATCCTATAAGGTAAATATCCTACAATAACATATATTCTAATATAAGGAAAATATGTTACCATATCATATATTCTAATATATTCTAATATTAATATTTGTTCCGCATAAAATTATATTCTCGTAACAACATTCCTACTGCGTGACGAATGCAGAACCAAAGATGGGCTATATATAGGGCACATGGCTATAGTGGGGCTTTTATTGTCTAGGGTTTTGTTGTCTTTTCCAAGAAGGATTAGGATTTAGAATTCTAATTGGCATAGGATTTGATTTTAAGAAAAAACAAAACAAAACTTAACAAAATTACCCCTAGGGGTTGTGGCTAGGGTTTAGGGCTCTATGAAATATATTATCCATATCAATTCCATGAACATACTATAATAGAGTTTGGATGAAAATAAAATTTTCATGCAAACTATGTTCTATGCGGCTAGGGTTTAAAATTTCTAGGGCTTTTAAAATATTTTCAACCCTAACATTATTAAAATTTTTAATAACACATTAATGGCATTTGATCCATTGAGGTAGGTTAATCTATTCTAGGGTTGGGATGTTACAGATTTAGAGTTTGTTATTTTTCACCCCTCTTTTACTGGAAAAAGAAATTGCTACATCCTCACAGGCAAATTGGTAAGTGCACCTTGATTAGTAGATAAATACTAGTTCCTTACATACAAATTGGTAAGTGCACCTTGATTAGTTGATAAATACTAGTTCCTCACATGCAAATTGGTAAGTGCACCTTGATTAGCTGAAACATATGAGAAATGTTTGTTTTGATTTTCGTGCACAACTTTTCTCCATCTTCGTACAAGAAATGTGTAAATTTATCATTGAATTTGTGGAATCAACATATGAGTCCTACAAATTTAATAGTGAATTTACAAAAGAGATGGACAATAGATATGTAAGGGAATGAAACTAAACACATATCGAAAATAAATATAAGTAAACTATTCTGATGTGTATCTAATTGTGGTGCCAAGAGTTCCACAAAAGCCTACCTTCTCAATGGATATAAATTTCTTACAACTCAGTCTCTAAAAATTGGACATGTGAGAAGCACTTGTTTGGAGGAAATTTCTATAACAACCGTCCTTAAGGACGATCCCTCAATCTAGGCTTTGGTATTTTTGTATTCAATGCATGTATGGCTTGGGTTAGAATTCATTCTGACACCCTCTATATATGTTGTTTTAGTTCTTAGTTGCCATACACCAGAGGGTGTATCTTGTCCTTCATATACCTTTTCTTGGTTGTAATGTTCATTTGAGTTTGCTTGATTTTATGTTACTCCACCAAATTGATCGTGCATTGGTCTTTGATCTTTCACATACTTTAGGTACACAAAATGCAACCAAGCTCGCCATTTCTCTCTTGCAGAACAAAAAGAAGAATTCAATCTAATTTGGCCATGTTTGAAATGATCACCATTTTGTGTAGAAATTTATGGAATAATAAAATATGAAGGAAAAGCATAAGCAAGGAGAGAAAAGACACAAGGGTACTTTTAAGATGGTTCGTTGTTACACCTATGCTCACGATATCTAATTGCCTCAAGGTCTACATCTTGCTTATATTGAGTTGATTCCTGTTTACAACACAAATGTCTTTATGTATAGGAAGATTGTGGTAGGTAGAAAAATACAAGTTTGACAATCAAAGCTCTAAGATTTGATTACAATCAAACCTAAATGGAGAATATTTTAGTATCAACTTAATATGAAAAACATATAATCTAACATATGGTGTCCGAAGCTCAAAATTGCATATGTGTTAGGCCCATGTTATACCTTAAGAACAAATTTGAACTTAATTTATATCCAAGTTAAGGGATCTACAAGGCCCATATCTAAGAGTTATTTCTAAACAGAAAGGGAACATCTAAGATTTAGAGTTGCCCGCATGCCACATTTGTTATATGTTATATTATAATTAGAAGAGTTTTTATCAAACTACACTTTTATGTAATTAAAATAAATATAACTAAAGATGAAAAGTTATCTTCGTTGATAAAAAGAACCAATGTTAGATAATGGGTAAGGGTCTTGACCTATTTATAAATAAGCTTGTTAAGCTCAGTTGTAACTTTAATGCGAGAAAGAAATAGTCTAAAAACTTTATCTATCACTTTCCATTAGGACATATTATGAGGGTTCTAATTAAGATTTTACAAATACATAAACATTCAATTTTGGTGCTTTAATTTAAGTACTTAAAGAACAATGGCAAGAGATAAGTACTTTTTCTTTTGAGTCGTGCTACACGTAAGGGTGTGTATGAGCTGGTCTTGAGTGAGTACCGGTTATTCAAGATTGACTCGTTTAATTTGGCTCAAGATCGAGCTTTAGCCTATCTCAGAAACATTGATCGAGATTGGCTTGTTGTTGGCTAGAAGCCGATCGAGATTGAGCTCGAACTCGATCAAGGTGAGCTCAATCTTGAGTCAAATATTCGAGCTTGAACTCGGCTCGAAACATATTTAATTTTTTGTAATTTTCAAATAAAAATTTAAAAAATAATGATAGTAATTAATATTTCGTTTTTTTGTAATTTTCATCTAAAAACTAAGAGAAACAATAATATTTTGTTTTTTGTAATTTTCATTTAAATTTTTTTAAAAAAACAAACAATAATTAATATTTCGGTTTTTGTAATTTTCATTTAAAAACTAAAAAGATAATAATAATAATAATAATAATAATAATAATAATAATAATAACCAATTTCATTCCATTTTAACTGTTATTTACTAAATAACTACACATATAATTACTCAATATATGAATTTAATCTTATGAATTTTAATCTTAAGCAACTTTACCAATTACACGTTAAAAATCCAATTTAAACACAAATATAATAAAATTAGCCAATTAGGCTTCATTACAAATTAATATAAATACACTTAACTAAAATTACAAATACAATAAAATTAGTCTTTACATCCAGCAACTTCCAACCCTATAAATAAAATCTGTAAACACACTAAAAAAAATATTAGATTAGTTTTACTCCCTTGCATCATTTACACAAGTTTTATATTCTTGATAAAAAAATGTTTAGGGAGCTTTCATAATAACACAATTTAATGTGCTTAAAAAAATTAAATTTGAAACCAAACATTACCTCATGTCTATTCAGCAGCTTCTAATATCATAAATAAAATCTGTATACACTAAAAAAAAAAAAAATAGATTAGTTTTACTCCCTTACATCATTTATACAAGTTCTATATTCAGGGTAAAAATATCAAGGGAGCTTTTATAATAACACAATTTAATGTGCTTAACAAAATTAAATTGAAAACCAAATATTACCTCATGTCTTCATTTCTTCCCATCCTCATGTTTTCAACCAAATAATATTACACAAGTTATTCAACAAAATAATAGTTACAATTTGTATAAAAAATTCCTACACTTCAAAAGAAATTGTATCTAGACAAATAGGAATCTCACTTTGGGTTTGGCAAGATAATTTCTACATCTTTAGGCTTCTCCTTACATAAATAAAAATTGAGTAAATAGTAAGTTATAAAAGCAAATAAATATAAAAAAATACATTCAACTAAGTAAAACTCACATAAGTCTTCTTCTTAAGCTCATAAATGCATTTCACCCAATCAGCTCCACATAATAGCATTTAAACAGTCTTAGTTGACAATGAAGCTCTATGGAGATCAATAACCCTTGCACCAGCACTAAATATAGACTCTGATGTCACAGTGGTAATAGGTGTTGACAAAATATCTTTGGCAAGTTTAGACAGAATTCGATATTTCAAAGTATTTGCTTTCCACCAATCCAATGCATTAAATTCTGAACCCTTGTCAGCAATATATACACCATCTTCCAAATATATTTCTAAATCTGATTTAAGAGGTTGCACCATATCTGAACTTTTGATGAAAGATTCATAAATTTTCATTCTGCTCTAAGTATTTTCAGAAACTGCACTGATTGAACTCACACCTGAAGAATATTCTTGAGCATGACTTAAAAGATTTTGTTCCACAAGATATGAATTATGTTCATTTACATACACATCATATATTTTATTTAAAACTCTGTCAACATATTCAACATATTCAACATTTTTCATAGCGTCAGTGGGTTTGTAGATAATACGAAAGCAGAATCTTATCAACATCATTTTAATCCTTAGATGTAGAATTGCTGCAATTGACATCAACAAATTACATTCGCTCCAGTATTTATTAAATTTTGTCCTCATTTTTGTAGCCATGGATCGGATGTAGTCATTTAAGTCGACACATTTCTTGGCTAAAACATCCTTCATTATCCAAACTTATGGAAGGAATAAGTTGGCAATTGGATAATCACTCTCACATACAATCTTAGTAACCCTTTTGAAGACCCCCAAAAGTTCACATACTGCCTCAACTTTAACCCAATTCCCATGGCTTAGCGCCCATTTAAAATGTTCATCACTGCCCCCATAATGAGAGAATACTTCTTTAAATTCAGCAGCAGTAGCCAACATTAAATATGTGCTATTTGAGCAGATTGTTACATTTAAAAACAAATTTTTATAAGACAATTGCAAGTTCTTCGCATGTTCACTGAATTTCAATAACCTCCCTTCAGATGCCACAATGTATTTAATTTCATTCCTGATTGAATTAACAATAGGTTCTATTTGGCTCAGGCCATCTTGCACCATCAAATTAGTTATATGTGCATAATATCGCACATGAAACAGTTTTCCTTCAACAAGCAGCGCCTTTTTCATATTAAAAACCTCCCTTAAAAGCCTCAATGCTGAATCGTTTGCTGATGCGTTGTGCACCGTGATTGAATCAATTTTGTTATTGATGCCCCAGTCTCGAAAGCATTTGTGCAGTGCATCAGAAATAATACGCCCATTGTGTGGGGGTGGAATATTGCAAAAATTCAAAACACGCCTATTCAAATTCTAATCAGAATCAATAAAATGGCATGTCACTACCATGTAAGAAATTTGTTGACTTGATGTCTACATGTCAGTTGTAATATTAACTTTATGAACCCGACTTAATAAAGTTTTTAATTTCTTTTTCTTCGATTCATAAGTAGCAATGCATAGATTTTTAATAGTAGTTCGAGAAATTCTTTCCCAATGCGGAGTGCAAGCTTTTATAAACTTGTTAAATACCACATGCTCCACAAACATAAATAGATACTCATGATAAAGAATCATATGAGACAGAAGTTTCCTAACCTTACTCTCATCATAATTAAAATTAGAAATTGTGCTCACTCCATCAGCCTCACTTCCATCAACTGACAACACCTTTTGCTTCTTTTTTTTTTTTTTTCGACTCAATGTACTTAAAATAGCTTTCCAAGTGTCTAGTCAAGGTGGTTGTAGAACTTGATTTTGACTTGGTGAACTTCGACTTATACTACTGACACTGATTTTTAATTACACCTCCTACCTTAACCTCTGTAAAATGGTTTCACACAGCAGAAGTCCTTTTCCTAGGCTTTCTAGCATGTACATTCTCTTGAGTTTCTTCATTAGACACAATATGTTGTTGAAATCCCAAATTTTCATGCTCCTCAATTGTATCAAACAAGTGTAAATCATCCTCCATATCTTCAAATTTTAATTTAAATTACCTAATTAATTTGCAAACCTTATGAACACAGTTTAATTTATTTTTAATTTATACACCTAGAATTTGAGTTAATTTAAATTTATACACCTAACTATATTTGCAAACCTTATGAAGATGTATGAAAATGTATTAATTTAATTTAAATTTATACACCTAGAATTTAATATAATTTAAATGTACACACCTAATTAGATTTTATTAATTTAATTAAAATTTATACAACTAGAATTTAATCTAATTTAAATTTATACATCTAAACTTTAATCAAAACCACTTAATTATATTTGCAAAACTTTTGAACAGAATTTTAATTTAACTTAAATTTATATATCTAGTATTTAATCAAAACCACCAAATTATATTTGAAAACCTTATTAACAGAATTTTAATCTAACTTAAATTTATACACTTAGTATTTAATTTAAACCACCAAATTATATTTGAAAACCTTGTTGATAGAATTATACTCTTAACTTAAATTTATACACTTAGAATTTAATATAAACCCCAAATTATATTTCCAAACCTTATTAACAAAATTTTAATCTAATTTAAATTTATAGACCTAGTATTTAATCTAAATCACCAAATTATATTTGAAAACCTTGTTAATAGGATTATACTCTAACTTAAATTTATACACTTAGAATTTAATATAAACCCCAAATTATATTTCCAAACCTTATTAACAAAATTTTAATCTAACTTAAATTTATATACCTAGTATTTAATCTAAACCACCTAATTATATTTGAAAACATTATTAACAGAATTTTAATATAATAGAATTTTAATCTAACTTAAATTAACAAAATTTTAATCTAACTTAAATTTATCACCTAGTATTTAATCTAAATCACCTAATTATATTTGAAAACATTATTAACAGAATTTTAATCTAACTTATATTTATACACCTAGTATTTAATTTAAATCACCTAATTATATTTGAAAACCTTACAAACATAATTTTAATCTAACTTAAATTTATACACCTAGTATTTAATCTAAACCACCTAATTATATTTGAAAACCTTATTAACAAAATTTTAATATAACAGAGTTTTAATCTAACTTAAATTAGCAAAATTTTAATCTAACTTATATTTATACACCTAGTATTTAATCTAAATCACCTAATTATAAACGGAATTTTAATCTAATTTTAATTTAACTTAAATTTATACACCTAGTATTTAATCTAAACCATCAAATTATATTTGAAAATGTTATTAACAGAATTATACTATTAACTTAAATTTATACACTAAGAATTTAATATAAATCACCAAATTAAATTTGCAGACCTTATGAATAGGATTTAATCTAATTTAAATTTATACACCTAGTATAAATTATAATTTAATCTAATTTAAATTTATACACCAAATTAGATTTGCAAAGCTTATGAAAATGTATTAATTTAATTTAAATTTATGCACCTAGAATTTAATCAAAATCACCTAATTATTACACATAATTATAATTGCAAATTGCAAACCTTATGAATATAATTTACTGTATGAAATACAGTATTAAATAAATGCATCCAAAATACAGAATTTACACTAAAATCTAGAATTTACTCCCAACTCCATATAATACAGAATTTACTCAAATCCAACAATTTCCCATCATTAACTAATAAATGTATAAGACAGCATTAAATCATATGCATTAAATGTAGAACAATTTTCCTAATCTAATAAATGTATAACAGATCATTGAAACATATGCATTAAAAGAAGTCTAATAAATATAATCTAATAAATGTATCACAGATCATAACAAAATTAACAAATTCTAATTATTAATCAGAGGATTCAAAACAATTTACTCCTAGAATCTAACCTAAAACTCTATAAATGTATAGCAATTTTCGTTCATAGAAGATATGCATTAAAAATAGTCTAATTACTATAATCTAATAAATGATCTTAGGAAAAATAAATAAATGTATGTCAGAGCATTAATAATTTAACAATTATCATTAATTGATCAAAGAATTCAGAGCATAAAAAAATAATCTAATAATTTATATAATTAAAAAATAAAACCTGAGAGTCAAATTCGATTCACGTTGATAACTTGAAGTCTTGGAGAATCAAAAACAGAAATCAGAGAGGTAATAGAGGTTGAACGGCAGTCCCTTGAAAAAAAATATTAATATTAATATTAGAACTTACACTTTGGAAAAAAAAGAAAAAAAAAAAAAGGAAGAAGCAAAACTACCAAGTGAAACAAAAAAAAAAAGATGAAATATTAAGAAGGATATAAGATATTTAAAACATAACTAACTTATAACTTGTTCTTATTCGAAAGTAAAAATTTTCTTTCTCAGAAGAATGCTCTTGCTCTCACTTAAGAAATTACAAAATTGAGAGCAATAACATGTATTAATAATATAAGGAACTTGAAAATGAAGGAACAACCACATCAGGACATGCAAAGCTCAGTACTCGAGTAACTTATCAGTCAGATCAGGAGACATTTTTGCCATTAGTACGTGTGAGAGCAAAAAAAAAATCAAAGTATGGGATTTGGCGGCGAAATGAAAAAACATATTGATGACTTCTAGTTCATATTCGACGATGGTTGATTTAAAAATCTAAAGGGATCCATTAGATCAAAAAATTGAATAGAATGGAAGGCTGGATTTTGAAGAGAAATAAACGAGTAGTTAAGATTGAAATAGTTGCATTAAAGCCTTAAAGAGAAACTTAAATTTTTCAACCTAGTCAGCAAATCAGCATTAAATGTTTGCGTAAAAATTTCAACTGATTTAATTAAGTTTCAGAATTAGCTCTTCGGATTTAGGGGGACGAATGAATTCAAAAACAAAGAGGAAAGTTGGGAAAAAAGATTTGTCAAAGTCTAAGAGACTCAGACTCTCTAACTCAAACAAACGTTAAGAAATAAGAACTGAGAGGATTTTTTGCTATGCGGAATAGGTTTGTAGAAGTAATTTTTAATTCAACGTTAACCGAATATTCAAGCTTCCATCCAACAGCTCAAATTAGCCATAAATTTTTTTTTTTTTTTTAAAAAAAAGCAACAAACAAAAAAAATTGAAACGTTACCGTTTAGAAAAGTTCTTAAAAATATAATCCTATGTGGCCGCCCCACAGTAAGACCGAAGCAAATACATATCTATAGTTAATCCTAACCGTTAGTTGAAAAATTATTTTTCATGATTTAATGAAACTCATTAGATATATAAGTGAGTTCAGGATATATTGTGAAACACCTGATAATAAGCCATGCGATATAAGTTTACAACTGTCTTCCACTAGATACATCCAACGGCCAAAAATAAGTCCCTCTTGATCCAACGGCTCATAGTCAGCATCGAAAAAAAAAAGAATTAATGCATGTCAGTCCTCGTTCAAAACGCGAGACTTTAAAAAATTTTAAAAAAATTTTCCAGTGTCCCCATTCCACATGAAGCCGCACGAGATGTATATCCCAAAAAAAATCCTTACCATTGCTTAAAAA